>CM018047.1:45187484-45319984 GCA_008638375.1 Nyssa sinensis | reverse complement strand
AAACAACAAATAAAAAAAAACAAATATGGTTTTAAAAAAAAAAAACTTTTAGCGACTCACACAATGCGTCGCTAAAAGTAAAGAAATAAATTTATATTGACGCTTTACATTCGTCACTATAGAATGCTAATAGACTATTAGCAACGCACATAATGCATTGCTAAAGGTTACCATTAGTGACGCACAATAAGGGAGTCGCTAAAAGCAACCATTAGCAATGAACACAGTGTGCGTCGCTAAAAGCTACCATTAGCGATGCTCTTTGTGCGTCGCCAATGGTAGCTTTTAGCGACGCACGTTGCATCCATGTATATTTTCTATAACGCCCATGACCAATTATTAGCGACGCTCGTTGTGCGTCATTAATAGTTACCATTAGCGACGTTCAGGATTTGTGCGTCTCCAATACTATTAGCGACATGACCTTTTGCGATGTATTTAGTGACGCCCATTTGTTCATCGCTAAAGCTCTTTTGTGACGCACATTGCCACTATTAGCGACGCACGCGTGCGTTGCTAATAGTGGCTTTTCCTGTAGTGCATGTCTACATATGTCCTCCTATATACATAAATACATATATATATATATATATATCCATGCAAACTTGTTTATTCAGATTCATGAAAAATATATTCATCTGTGTCAAACATGTTTATTCAAATGAAGAAGAAGAATATAAAAAAATTTAAAACAAAGCCTAACCTTTCGCAAAATCGGTGAAGTGGTGAGAGAGAGAGATCGGAGATTGATCTAGAGAGAGAAAGCAATCGACGAAGAAGCAGCGAGAGATTAGAGATATTCCACCAATCCGAATCGTGCGTCTGAGAGATGAGATATAGAGATTGGAGATCGAGTTGGAGAGAGAAAGAGATCAAATGTGAAACAGCTTTAGAGAGAGATCGAAGATCGATTCGACAGTGTTAGAACGACTGAGACAAAGCGAGAGATCGAATTGGGATTGGAGTTATAGGAACTTATTAGCGACGCACAGTGGGCGTCGCTAAATACATGTAAAACGACATCGTTTTTATTTAAGCATGCTATTTGCGACGACCAAACGCGTGTCGCCAATATCTTTACCTATTAGCGATGCCCTTGTACGTCGCCAATAGCCACATGTGCGTCGCTAATAGATTTGCGCCTAATTTTTCACGCCGGAATCAGATTGTTTTATTACTTTTTCCTATTATTCGCGACCAACTGTTGAACGTCGCTAAAAGTGACTTTTAGCAACGATCTAAATACATAGCAAAAGGTCATGTCGCTAATAGTATTGGCGATGCACAAATCCTGAGCGTCGCTAATAATGGCTTTTCCTATAGTGCATGTCTATATATATCCTCCCACATACATAAATACATACATATATATATATATATCCATGTCAAACGTGTTTATTCAAATTCATGAAAAATATATTCATCCGTGTCAAACGTGTTTATTCAAATGAAAAAGAAGAATATAAAAAAATTTAAAACAAAGCCTAACCTTTCCCAAACTCCGTGAAGTGGTGAGAAAGAGAGAGATCGGAGATTGATCCAGAGAGAGAAAGCGACCGACGGAGAAGCAACGAGAGATCAGAGATATTCCACCGATCCGAATCGTGCGTCTGAAAGGTGAGAGATAGAGATCGGAGATCAAGTTTAAGAGAGAAAGAGATCAAGTGAGAAACAGCTCTAGAGAGAGATTGAAGATCGATTCGACAGTGTTAGAGCAACTGAGACAAAGTGAGAGATCGAATTGGGATTAGAGTTATAGGGACTTATTAGCGACGCCCACTGTGCGTCTCTAAATACATGTAAAACGGCATCGTTTTTATTTAAGCATGCTATTTGCGACGACCAAACACGCGTCGCCAATACCTTTACTTATTAGCGATGCCCATGTGCGTCGCCAATAGCCACATGTGTGTCGCTAATAGATTTGCGCCTAATTTTTCATGCCAGAATTAAATTTTTTTATTACTTTTTTTCTACTATTCGTGACACACTATTGAGCGTCGCTAAAAGTGACTTTCAGCGACTATTTTCGTGCGTCGCTAATAATGAGTGTCGCAAAAAGTATTTTTTTTGTAGTGGGTTATGGTACGAAATTTGAAGGTGTTAGGTATTCACTCCGCTTAGTCCAAATGGACTAACCTTGAAACTTCATTTGCAAGGCTTTCTTATTGAAAATGAATGAAAAAAAATTTGAATAAAATAGAGAGACAGTGCAATGATAAATAAAATAAAGACTGTAAAGGAAAAGAAAGCTTGAATATACCCCATTGTCTATTTCTACCAACAATGATGAAAGTCGGTGGATTGCCATCTCACTCCAATCAATGATGATCAGAGGTGATGAATTACACTTGTAGGCACTCATCACTCATTTTTGTGAATAGTGATAGAAGGTGGTAAATCCAACCGAGTAAACAAGAAAATAAAGGAAAATGTAATATGATGAAAGCATGAAAGAAATATACAAGAGAAGCGGAAATGGATTTTGACTCGGCTCTGAAGGTTCCCTATATATCTATTTTGAGAACAGAATCAAAGCCATGTAATTCTCTGGTTCACACTCTTTTATCAAGAATGATAAAAGACAAAGAATCGGGCAAGAGAGTGAGTAGGATTTAGGGTGCGTATCTTGTTTGTCGTAATGGATTAGACAACATTTTGGCTTGAATTCCTTGATTTTGAACCTTCACTTGAATAATACTCCGACTTGTACTTCTCGGTTTGAGGTTGTCACTTGGGCAGAACTCTAGCCTTGAGCGAGATTAAGTCTTGAGCACTAAGAGAGAGGGGGTCTCTAGAACTATTACAGCAACATTTAGCTACCAAAATTCTGGTCCTTTGACATGGTGGCCAAGAGAGTCTATTTATAGGCAAAAATGGTAGACTTGATCCAATGACCCAAAATAAATCTCACAAAGGGAGGACTAAGATCAAGTCTTAAATGATAATTACCATGAATTAAAAAATAAAGAAAATATAGTAATTATCTTAGAGATGAATATCCTAATTAAATTATTTAAAAATAAAAAATAAAAATTGTAAAAAGTAATGAGATTAATGCCTACATGCATGAGCCAATGTGACACTAAAAAAGTGGAAGATTATTCCTAAATAAAGTCTAAAAATTGAATTATTGAAGAGAAAATTTCTAACTACCCAAACTCTAATATATATATATATATATATATATATAAATATAAGTCCTAAATGACGTGGACCAATGGGATTATTGTCTACCACTTTGGATCAATCACAATGCACTTAGCATGGCACATGAACTGACATGTGGGCTAATGAGAACTAATGCACGCTTAATGCACCAATGAGATTTAAGATAAATGTCATTTAAAGCATGATAAAGCCTAAAATGAAAATGGTAAATCCTAAAAATAAAATGATAATTATCATTCAATATTTCCAAATTGTCTCCAATTTGGTGGAGAATTTCTAAATTACCCCCATGGCATGAGAAATGACCAAATTACCCTCAAGGTAATAAAATGCCCAAATTGCCCCCCAGGCATGAAAAAGTCCCCAATTTGTCTTTAAAGGACTGAAATTACCAAATTACCTCCAAAATGGTAAAATAATGTAGGAATTACAATACCCTTAAGGCATAAAAAAGATGCCTAAATTGCTACTAAAGGTCTGAAATTACTAAATTATCCCAAAATGGATAAAATGATGTAAAAAATAGAAAAAAATTCTTCAAGTGACTAAAATGATTTACTAGAGTTAGGACTGTGCCAAAATTACCAAAATGCCTTCAAAAGAGCAAAATGGTACTAAGATTACAGAAATACTCCTAGGAGATGGGAAAATCTTTTGAAATTACCAAAATACCCTTAAGGGTAGGGAATACTAGAAATTATCAAAATGCCCTTTGAATGAAGAAAATTACCAAAATGCCCTTAGAATCAAAATGTGTCAAATGGCCAAAATACCCTTGGAGGTTGAAAATATGTGAAATTACTAAAATACCCCTAGGTAAAAAATATTGTAATAACTTCCCAAAAATGACGAAACTATCCCTATACAATCAAGAGTCACAAAATGAGGTGTCTACAGTTTGTTAACTTATGAAAAAATAAAACAATATTGTCCCACATTAGTGGTGTTAGATTTAAGACTCTTGTTGTTAGTATTTTATTGTAGTAAGGTTTCTCAAGCTCTACTATCTTTACAAGGACTTACTTTCTATATACAACTCATACTTTCCTATCTATATAAGGAGGTCCCTGGAATAATTTCAATATCAAGCAATCTAATACAACGCAGTCCTTTAGGATTTTTCCCTTTTCTCTCTCTCTCTTTCTCTCTCTCTCTCTCTTACTTTATTCCACCAAATCTAACATGGTATCAAAGTCGATCTTGATCCCTTGTTTTTATTGTAACTTTAATATAATTTTTTTGGTAAATAAAAACTTTATGCCAAAAGGATAACAAAACTATCCAAAGTAGCAGCACTCTAAAGGGAGCCCAATTCAAAATAGGGAAACCTGTTATAGCAAAACATAATAGAAACTACACAAAAGCCTATCTATCCACTTTCCAAGTGTAAATTTACAAAGAATATGATTCAGAGTGCAATTCTTTACATTCATGGAAAGGGTCATCCTAGATCTAACAATCTTAATGATTTCTTGCAAAATAAGCTAGTAAGGTCTTATTCTTTTCTATCTTCCCTTTCCTTTCACTCTAAGTGAATTAGATAGCAGCAACCAAGGTCCAATTCAAACTTGTGGCATAAAAAAGAATTTCCCTTACAAAATATTACTGAACCATAGCTTAACAAAGTGCCAATTCATAGGACAAACATTCACTATACATTAGTCCAAACTTAAAAGGAATAGGAGCATTAAAAAAACCAATGCTCTATAGATTCAAGAGTTTTAAGGCATAGAGGGTAGGTATTATGGTTAATTAATCCCCAAGCTAAAAACTTGTCCATGGTGAATATTCTTGTTGAAACATGGTAAACATGATTCAAATAAGAAGATCTATTAGGTGCAAAGATCTTGAATAAAGTCAAAAAAAAAAAAAAAAATTAGTTGTTGCAATGAAGTTTGAAGAAGAAAGTCCAAAAGTAATAGAGATTTCATGGAATGTGTTTGTATGCTAGGTTTGAAATTTTAAGATCTTAGAAGATTTGGTGTTTGATTATATACTACTAGGAAGTTCTATAAATAGGTGTGTGTTCTCAGTTTTCAAGTATGGTGAGTTGAGCAAAAAATAAGAGAAAGATAGAGTGAGATACAAAGAGATACATCTCTCTCCTTTTATGTATTTTTGTATTGAGAGTTTGTTTTATTAATGCAAGAGTTTGTTTGATTGTTAATTTTTCATGGCAAACCACCATAAGTGGTGTTTTGAAGCTCCTCACCTCTAACAATTGGTATCAGAGCTTGGTTTGAGAAAACTAAGCAAATTTTCAACAATACAAAGCCAGGGTTTGGCTACTGCCTAGAATAAAAACTCATTCAATTTACGTTTTGAACATATCAGTGTGTAGTACTTGTCGATACGATTACAAAGATATCAAAAACTCCTCCAAAATCCCTCTTAAGCGCTTGCACGCGCCTCTCAAAGACGAAGAGTGAAGCCCACATCGAATTCAACTTTGCTGCTCTTTGAGTGAGAAAAGAGAGTCGACATCAAAACTGAACTTCACTTCCAATCTTAAAGGAGGGGGTAGCTTCATATCCTTAACTGAAACCCGTGTGACTCTCCAGCTTGTGTTCGCTAACTGAAATGATCTATTATCCAAGCTAACTTCACTTTTTTCCGAACGACATGCATTTTACGCACCATCCATTAAAGAAGATGACTTCTGGCCATGCGCCCCACGCACCAAGCAGCAACCAGTCAGCTATCCATGTCATCATCACGTCAGCCTGCAACATCAGTGCCACGTCATTACCCAGTCATCGCCACATCACTGCCCCATCAGTGCCACATCACTGCCACGTCAGCTATTGGATTCACTTTGTGCCATGTCAACATGGGACATGGACTAACGGCATCAGTCTGCCGTTAGAATATTTCGCCTTTAAATGGAATATTCTGTTAAAGTTAACGAATTTTATCTATTTCATTATATTGCTCTGATTCATTTTCTTTTTGCTCCAATTTCAACAAACCATAAGTATTTTTTACCTAAATCGATCATTCTGAACGAAGCTGCAGGCTTCATTTTGTGAAATTCCTCACCAAAAATTGTGTATAGCTTATTTGAAGCTATAAAGCACTCTAATGGCGACAGAAAATAACTTCTTTCAACCCTAGTTTCCACTTTTAGGGAAAGAAAACTATGAAAATTGGAGTATACAGATGAAAGTCTTGATTATTTCTCAAGATCTGTGGGACATAGTTGAAAAAAGTTATGATAAACTAACCTCTCAACAAGATGAAGATAGATTAACAGACACCCAGAAAGCCGCATTGAAAGAATTAAGAAAAAAAGATAAGACTAGCCTTGTATTTACTCTATCAAGGTGTTAATGAAGCCCATTTCGAGAAGATCTTTTCAACCATTATTTCCAAAGAAGCCTGGAAAATTCTTCAAAATTCATTTCTAGGAATTGAAAAGACCGTTCGAGTACGACTTCAACTACTACAATGAGAATTTGAACAGTTACAAATGGAGGATAACGAGTCTATTTCAGAGTACTTTACCAAAGTACTTTCCATTGTCAACTAGATCAGAAGATGTGGAGAGAAGCTCAAGAATATACAAATGATGGACAAAATTTTGAGATCTCTAAGCTTAAAATTCGAGCATGTTGTACCAATCATTGAAAAATCAAATGATCTCATAACCATGATGATTGAGAGTTGAAAGCCTTACTAGAGATCTATGAGATGAGGATAAATAAAAGGAAGACATCCTTAAATTCCTTAAAAGAAGCTCTTCAGTCCAAGTTGTCCCTCAAAGAAGATAAGTACGATCAAAGGGGGACATCATCGCAGAGAGGACGAGGTTGTGGTAATTATGGCCGTGGTTCAGGATTCAGAGGACGGGGAGGAAGAGGTAGTACTAGAGGTGGCAGAACTCAACAGAACTATACAGCAAGAGGAAGAGGAAGAGGAAGAGGCTGACGAGGTAGTTACAACAATCGCCAAAATTATGACAAAAGGAATGTATAGTGTTATACTTGTCATAATTATGGCCACTATAACAACAAGTGTCGAGGAAAATCAACAACAGAAGTAGGAGAACAAGCAAACTTTGTCGAACAAGAAACAAATAAGGCAAATCTAAGTTCTTTCTTTGTCCATCAAGGAGATGTTGACAACCATAGTAATGTTTGGTTTCTAGATTCAGGTGCCAACAATCACATGTTTGTTAGAAAAGAGTTATGTGTTGATCTTAATGAGACTATACGGGGGCAAGTCTCATTTGGCAATTCCTCGAAGACTCTAGTTAAAGGCAAAGAAAATATTATGATCAAGAAAAAAAGTGGAGACCATGATTTTATCTCAAATATTTACTATGTTTTGGCTATGAAGAACAACATTTTGACTATGGGACAGCTACTGGAGAAAGGATATGACATCAACATGAAATATCATCATCTTAGAATTAAGGATAGGAATGGAAAGCAGCTTGTTCATGTAAAGATGTCCAAGAATCGCATGTTCGCTATAAACATGCAATATGACACTATGAAATGCATGAATGCCATCGTTAATGACAAAGATTGGTTGTGGCATTTGAAGCTTGGGCATCTCAACTTTGAAGGTTTGAAGTTATTGGCAAACAAGAATATGGTGAGAGGACTCCCTCAGATTTCCCATCGTGATGAAGTATGTGAAGGTTGTGTTCTTGGTAAGCATTATCGAACCAACTTTGGAGAAACAAGTTGGAGAACATCGAGACCATTGGAGCTTATTCAAATGGACAAAATAAGCACTTCCTCACTTTCATTGATGACTATAGCAGGAAGACATGGGTGTATTTCCTTAAAAGGAAGTCAGAAGTGTTGGACCATTTCAAGGAATTCAAAAACTATGTTGAAAAGAAAAGTGGGTACTACATCAAGATATTGTAGTCAGATTAATGAGGAGAATACACATAAGATGCCTTTGAGAATTTTCGCAAAGTTCACGGTATCAAGCATCAAGTGACACCATCTTATACACCATAATTAAATAATGTTCCTAAAAGAAAGAATCACATAATCCTAGATATAGCGAGAAGCATGGTGCATGAAAGGAAAGAGATTGCCAAAAAGTTTTTGGGCTGAAGTTGTAGCATATGTTGTATACCGACAACTCCTAGAGAAAAGATACGAAATCAATGTGAAATATTGCCATCTTATAATCAAGGATAGGAATAGGAAGCAGCTTGTTCACTTAAAGATGTCCAAGAATCGTATGTTCGCGATAAACATGCAATATGATACTATGAAGTGCATGAATGCCATCATTAATGACAAAGATTGGTTATGGCATTTGAGGCTTGGAAATCTTAACTTTGAAGGTTTGAAGTTATTGGCAAACAAGAATATGGTGAGAGGATTTCCTCAGATTTCCCATCCTGATGAAGTGTGTGAAGGTTATGTTTTTTGTAAGCATCATTAAACCAACTTTGGAGAAACAAGTTGGAGAACATCAAGATCATTGGAGCTTATTCACACTGATATATGTGGTCCATTGAAGCTGCTATCAAATGGACAGAATATATACTTCCTTATTTTCATTGATGACTATAGCAAGAAGACATGGGTGTATTTCCTTAAAAAGAAGTTAGAAGTGTTGGACCATTTCAAGGAGTTCAAAGCCTATGTTGAAAAATAAAGTGGGTACTATATCAAGACGTTGCAATCAGATCAGAGAGAAGAATACATATCAGATGCCTTTGAGAATTTCTACAAAGTTGATTGCATTAGATATCAAGTGACATAATTTTATACGCCATAGTTAAATGGTGTTGCTAAAAAAAAGAACCGCACAATCCTAGATATGGTGAGAAGCATGGTGCATGAAAGGAAAGAGATTGCCTAAAAGTTTTGGGGCCGAAGTTGTAGTATATGCTGTGTACCGGATGTCCAACTAGAAGCCTTCGTTCTAAAACTCAAGAAGAATCTTGGACTGGGTTTAAGCCCGGTGTCAATCACCTTATAGTGTTTGGGTGTGTTGCATACACCAAGATTCCATAAACTAGAAGAACCAAGCTTGATGACAAAGGAGAAAAGTGCATCTTTGTTGGATACGGTGACAGAACAATGGGATACAGATTGTATAATCCCATTACCAAGAAAATGATAGCAAGCAAAGATGTAATCTTTGAGGAAGCAATAGAATGACAATGGAATCATGCCGAAGCTACTAGACATAAGGAGATCATTCTTGAAATGAAGAGATAGGTGTACCAATAGCAGTTCCAGAAGCACCTGTAAATGAGTTGCAAACTCCGCCCCCTTAGATTCAGCAACATGGATCACCTCAATCTCCTACAAGAGGTTCTCCATCTTTGTCATCATCAGGAGAAAGTCAACCAAGGAAAACAAGAAGTCTTCAACAGTTGCATGAAGACACTGAAGTTGTACAAGATCTGAATTGTTTTATTTCTTCGTGGATAGTGATTCGATCAATTTCACTGAAGTTGTTCAAGAAGAAAAGTGGAAGAAAGAAATGAATGAAGAAATCAACGCCATAAAGAAGAATGATACTTGGGAACAAACGACCTTTCCACAAGGTCACAAAACAATTGGCATGAAGTGGGTCTACAAAACAAAGAGGAATGCACAAGGAGAATTGTAGAGATACAAAGCGAGATTAGTAGCAAAAGGCTACTCTCAGAGAGATGGCGTAGATTGGGGAGAAGTGTTTGCTCCAGTTGCCCGATTGGAGACTATCCAATTGATGATTTAATTGGTTGCACAACATAGCTGAAAAATTTATCAGCTTGATGTGATGTTTGCATTTCTGAATAGCTATCTTGAAGAAGATATTTATGTTGAGCAACCGCAAAGATATGTCAAAGATGGAAATGAAGACAAAGTGTACAAGTTGAAGAAAGTTATTTATGGTATGAAGTAAGCTCCGCGTGTATGGAATAACAGAATTGACAAGCATTTCTATGATAATGGATTTGAGAAATGTCCATATGAACACATGTTATACATGAAGAGGGATGTTGATGGAAGCACAATGTTAGTGTGCTTATATGTGGATGATTTAATCCCATAGGGAATAATCCATCCATGTTTGAGGCATTCAAGAAAAGAATGATACGGGAATTCGAGATGTCAAACATTGGTCTCATGGCATATTTTCTTGGCCTCAAAGTAACAAAAAAGGAGGATGGCATCTTTGTTTCCCATAATGGCTATGTAAGGAGATTCTCAAAAGATTCAATATGGAATCTTGCAAACCGGTCAAAACTTCATTCAGCAGAAAGTGGACTAGTACTCAGAAAGAAAATAAGTGATGACAGTGTTGAACAAACCTATTACAAGAGTCTAGTTGGAAGCTTGAGATATCTAACATGCACCAAATCTAGACTGGATATACTCTATGGAATATGACTGATTAGTAGATACACGAAAGCACCAAATCAGTCACATCTACAAGCAACCAAAAGAAACCTCCATTACATCAAAAGGACTATCAATGAAGGTTTTTTCTACAGACCGAAAAGTGATTTCAGACTTGTTGGTTACTTAGATAGTGATTGGGGACGAGATTTGGATAAACGAAAAAGCACAATTGGATTCACATTTTTTTATGAGAGATACGGCATTCACATGATCATCCAATAAGCAAGCAATTGTCACGCTATTTTCTTGTGAAGTTGAATATGTAACAGCAAATTCAGTGTCATGCTATTTGGTTGAGGAACCTACTCAAGTTTTTGGGATTTCTACAAGAAAGTCCCACGGAGATTTATGTTGATAATCGGTCGGCCATAACGTTAGCAAAGAATCCAGTATATCATGACAGAAGCAAGCATATTGACACCCATTACCATTTTATTTGAGAACATGTGAAGTAGAAAGAAGTAAAGTTGATTCATTGCAAGACTCAAGATCAAATTGCGGATATTTTTACAAAATCGTTAAAGCGTGATGTGTTCTAGTACCTAAAGAGTATGCTAGGTATGGAGAATCATGTTTAAGGGGGGATGTTCAAACATGGTAAAAATGATTCAAAGAAAAAGATCTGTTAGGTGCGAAGATCTTAAATCAAGTCAAAAAAATTAATTGCTGCAGTCAAGTTTAAAGAAGAAAGTCCAAAAGCAAAGCAGATTTCATGGAATATATTTGTGTGCTAAGTTTGAAATTTTAAGATCTTAGAAGATTTGGTGTTGGATTATATACTGCTTGGAAGTTCTATAAATAGGTGTGTGTTTTTAGCTTTCAAGTGTGGTGAGTTGAGCAAAAAATAAAAGAAAGAGAGCTTGAGATACAGAGAGATACATCTCTCTCCTTTTATGTATTTTTGTATTGAGAGTTTGTTTCATTAATGCAAGAGTTTATTGAAGTATTAATTTGTCCTGGCAAACCACCATAAGTGGTGTTTTGAAGCTCCTCACCTCCAATAATTCTCCCCTTCCATAGAAGCCAGAGAATGAAGGCATGCCTGGGGCAATGGTCTTTCAACCATGTAAGATTTTACCATGGAACCTTTGGAAGGGGATTCCTGATGGCGGAGAGGGAGGAGAAGCTACCAGTGCTATTAGCAGCCCATATCACTGAGTCATCTCTATTGTGGGAAAAGATCGAAATCAGATACTCGGCAGCTGCCTAGGCCACTGCCACCTGCCGTTGCAGATAATATAAGAGACTTTAATGTTTCTCTAACAAATCAAATTAAATATTATATGAAGTCCAAAAGTGTCATTTAGTTGTGTGATATCAACTTTATAGTTGCATGATGGTAGAATGCCTTGTTTCTTAGCATGGATTCAAATCTGAGAGTCTATTAAAAAATAAAAAATAAAAAGCCAGAATAAAATTCCTTCTTTTTTAGTAAATCTGAATAAAAATCCTTATTGAAGAAGAAGAGGAGAAATCAATCAAAGATAACAATTCCATGGAAGATGGAGAATTTCCTTGAGCACTTTTAACTGATTCGAACACCTCTAAAATGAAACAAGACTGACCAATAATAGTGATACGAAACCACACAATAATTATTAATGTCCATATATATTACATCACACCAAATTGGAGAATAATCCAATAATTAAGGAACTGAAAGTAACTTGAGACGTGCATAAATGCATTCAATCCATGAACCAAAGCATTCTGGTCACCACTAGTTGAGAGGAATGGGCTGAAATAGTAATGACATCAGATGGTCCTTAGTCCACCGGTCTGGAACACCATGCCCATCTCCATATTGGTAAAAGCATTGAGCCGTCCGGCCAAGATTTGGGTTGGCACTCAAAAATGGTTCTGAGAATGGATAACATTCAAACATCTCTTTGTTCATAGTCTTCCATATCTTGTGAACCAAACTGTTTATATATTCACGAGCAGCTTCTTCTGGAGCACCAGTTTCATTCATATAGCATTGGACTGCCTTGAGATTATCTCCTCTTGCCAACTCATCCTACAGGTATAACAAATTCTAGATTAATTTTAAATGAAATTACTGTGAATCTACTTCTTGTAATGGTTGTGGAACAACTAAAGAGTGATACAAATTTTTACTGTAAATTAAATCAAACATACCGATGAAGTTCCCAAATCATTGGTGAGACGAAGCAGTATGGAGGAGCAGCGCATGATGCTCGGAAGCTTGTCAATGTAATGTAATGTCTCCTCTGTTATTTTTTCTGTAGTTAGGGAGTAACTGCAGAATAACATGAGTGGTGCTGCTATTGAAACCACTGCATTGTCAAGATACTCCTCCAATGTTGGTTTATGACCCCCATGATACCACCTTGCCTCTTTGAAATATGCTTTGCAGAGATCAGCCCACTAAAACAATAAAAACAATATCAAATAATTATAGAATTGCTTGCACTGGATTCGGTTACCTATATTTGTTCACCGCTGGTGTGTCAAGCGTATTTTTAAAATTAGTAGATATATTTTGTTCTTTTACTTTGATTTAAAATTGAGATAATAATTCATGTCAACATTTGATAAATCCACTGACCTTTTTTTATGTTGATGTAACAACAGTACTCCTAATAGCAATTATAGTTTTGTTAAAAAGTGAATATTGATTTTTCTTTTTAACTCACGAAATACTTTAATCATTGAGATTGTCAAACAATACACGACTTTATGAAATAATTTGGTCATATGAAAGAGAGACTCCCTAAAATACATGAATAGATGAAGTTGTGTAGCATCATTTTCATTATATATCTCCATCTTTAGTCTATTAACTTTTCTTCTATCTAAATGCACTTAAAATAAATATAAAAAAAAAAAAAAAAACTACTTGCTTCATAAATTATTATAAATAAATAAATAAAAAAGAATTTAATTCTAAATGAAAGAACAAAAAAAATTGTTAATTTCTAAATGAAACTTTTTTTTGGTTAAGTTTCTAAATGATACTTATTACCAAAAAGAAAAAGAAAAATGCTACTTAATTTCAAGATGGTATGCTGCATGATAATATTAATATAACATAAGATAATTAATAATAGTTTAGAAGCAGTTGTACCGCTTTGCTTAAATAAGGAATGATGTTGAAGCCTCGCTCTTTCAGTGTCCAATAGCCAATTTCATTGCCTGTATTGTACATAGCAAGGAGACATGTCCTTATATTTCGTGGAAGCTTATCAATTCCATTGATATGCCATCTGCAATTTTAGAAAAAGAAAATGTAAGCAAGCTCTTTTTAATTCCCTTGTTCATAGTAATACTTTGAATCCATGAATATACGTGGAGGTCCATACACACACACACACACACACTAACCGGTCAACAAAATCGGTGAAGAGCTCTAATTCTTCCAGTGAGCCATAGACATCATAAATATCATCTATCGTTGTTATCAAACTAATCACTTTGGTCCCCATATCTCTAAATGATCCGAATTGCGGTTCAAAAACCATTCCAGAGCACCAAAAGTAGTGTTCCACAAGCCTATCTCTGGCAAAGCTCATCTTGTCTAAGCCCATATCCACCCACCACCTGAAATTTATGAAAGTAAATGTTAGATACTTTTAAGTGCGTGACTTCCACTGAGAAGCCTTTTTCATAGTCCTGGTCTGACCATTTTAAAAAACTAGGGTCTTAGAAATTTGAAACTACCCAAAACAACATATACGGTTTTTTTTTTTGATAACTTGATATCCGACCCTTCAGACCAACTAATTTGAAAGACTAATCTCATCGTCCACTAACAAATGGCCCGATTAAAGTAAGAACAAAGTTCTGTATGGACTAACCTCGAGAAAAAGTAATATCCGTTAAATTTCGATTTGACGACCTCAAATATAAATTTCTTAATTACTGTCTACCACCGACTTAACAACCCCCTACACATATTAATCAATTATATTGATAAAATTTATGTCCAAATATGGATTCATTCAATTAGTACTAGTATTTGTACTTTCACTAGTCTGTGCATGAAGTTTTTCTTTAGGGTTTTTCCTCTCTTTTTGGGCCAATAAATTTACTTTTCTCCCAAAAAAAAAAAAAATAATCTATGGTTGTGAACCAGCTCATCAATATGGATTGTTCAAGGTTTCGAGTCAATGTTAAACTAATTTTTAATAGATACTTGCTTGTATAGATCAAATGACACTAATTCGGTGACAGTTTTGGTTAAAGCAAATTTTTTAAAGCTCAATATTATATTCATACCTTGCTAGTTTGCTAACCTCTTTCCGATGAACTGATTGCACGATGTTGTAATCCAATTTGGCCAGCTCAAGTAAAGTAGGGTTCATGTCTTGTTCTTGTTCATATGTATCAATGAACCATCTAGCCTCCACCCTTGTCAGTCTCCAATGCAAAGGCATATCCAGAGCATGGCCAACTTTTCTGGCCAAGCTTGGTGATATGTCTCCCTTGATATTCTTCAGATTTGTTGTTGTGAATGTCTTGGCCTCATCAATGATTGTTTCACCTTCCAAGCCAAAGAATGAAGCATCATATAAACTCAGCATCCCCTTAACATCCTCACATAGCTGTGTCTTGAAATTAGACGTCTCGTCCATGAACCTTGCAAACACTTCTGTGCCACACAAATATGAAAATGTGAATTCTCAAGAAACGTTTTTGTTTCATGTTTTTCTGCTTTCTTTTTTTTTTTTTTTTACAGATTTTTAAAACATGCATACAGATGTTTGAAACATATTTGTCAACTTGTTTTTATTTTTATTTCTTTAAGAAGTCTTTGGTAATTTGGGGCTGTTTTTTATAACATCAAAATGATGTTTTCACTTGTTTTAAAACAAAATGTGGGGCGGTTGTGCTGGGGCTGCGGTTCGAACTTCGATCCTTGTTAGCTCTATCTATATTCTTTATTTTTACCTTTTCTTCTCTTAACCCTAAGAATTTGAAGAAAAACACTACTTCATGTGACGGTTGTCAAACATGTTTCTGTTTCCAATTTAATAGAAAACGAAACAAAAAATTTTTTTTCCTTTTCTTTTAAACCAAAAAAAATTACCATACAGGCACTAAAATTTATCATTGTTTGTTTCTGATTTATTTCCTTTCCACACTTTCATGATATTTTTTGGTTTGGTCTTTAACTAATAATTGTAGCAATTAATGGAAAAGCAAAGATTTGCTGTGAACTCCATTATGATTTGTTTTGTTTTTTTTTTTTTATGGGTGGTGGGGGGGGGGGGGGGGGGGGGGGGGTTGGGGGTGGGGGGAGGAGGGGTCCATAATGATGTCTACTATGAAATGCAACCTCACATTTGCGGTTTCTTGTTGCACAAGCATGCTGAATATGATATAAATATGTCAAAAGGAAAATCTATTGTTTCAAAATTTTGTATTTCAAATGATATAATACTGTTGTATTAAATCATATAATTAATGTACAATATTAATATAACAATACATTATTCGAGATAGAAGTTTGAAATATAAATTTAAAAAATATCACATTACTCTACGTCAAAATATAGAAGACAAGTCCTACAAATATTCTATAAACAAGATTTGTTCAAAATTTATTGCGGAATAATGTTAGAGTGTCAAAGTGTATAAATATAATTATTTAGAGGTAAAACATATTTAAGGGGAGTAATGCTAGTCTAATTAAAAAGTTATCAAATTTATTCACACATGCACTATCATAACTACTTTTTAAAATTTAAACAAAAAAATAAAATACACCTATAATTTTTAAAATTATCCTTAACACATCAGCACATAAATAAGATTAGGTAAAAGATTGAATTTTCATTTATCTCAACTATTTTATCTCTAACAATAATTAAAATACCTTTACAAAGACATTACATTTTAATAAATTCTTACTTACCCAAAAAAAGAAACAAAAAACATTACCCTTTATTTAAACTCTTCTTTGTGAGGTAAGATGTATAAAAAATTGAATTGTGAGATAACAAGTACCTTGGGGTATATTATACCCATGCTGTCTAAGGAGCCTAAATCGGAGGGCTGTTGCATAAAGATCATCATATAACCAAGCATCACTGCGATCCTTGTAGATGAAATCTACACCATTCTTGATCTCTGTCTCAAAGTGATACTTCAAACCTAGCCTTTGAACGGCGTCGATCAACTCCAGTTTAGCCAATGGGTCTGTTGCTTCGTTAATCATACACTTCACTTCGTCCTTCATCTTATCAGCCTGTCTCATATATTTTTCCTCCTGTATATCAGTCAAATGGTATGTGTGACTATTCATGAAAATAATAATAATAATAATAATAATAATAATAATAATAATAATAATAATAATAATAATAATAATAATCATAATATAGCTTGAAATTTATAAACATTAAGGATTATTTTATCACAGTGTAGTCGCAGCCAAGCGACTGAACAAAATCATAGTCCCAGACACTCGGCAGGTAATTTGCTGATCGTCTGGCCACCGTTGGATCAGTGATTGTTAAAGGATTGGCGACGCATTGAACGGTCTTAAAGGTTCCTGATGTTGGAAGCTGGTTTCTACGTGAATGAAGAGAAGGCATGCGGGTTGAAGAGACGAGGAAAGGCGAGAAGAGGGCTTGAAGTTGAAGAGCCATTTCTTTCAAGTTGGTAGGAAAGAACTGACTCTAATAAGCAACTTAGTCTGTGAATTAATCTATGTATCTATACCTATATATAACATTGGGGTACGTTAATATTATGCATTAAATCCACATGGCATGTCACATGTTTCATGAAGTGGGGTCCATGTAGAAAGGTGCCTATGATGGGAGTCAATTTTTATATTTTTTTAAGGGACAAATACCCAGTTTGAGTGAAGAACAAAATAATTGATTTTGTTAATCCAAAAAAGAAAACGATTATGCCTAGATCGTCGTGCAATATCTTTCAGGTGTTTGTGTTGATACTACATATGGAGTATATAATAAATCAATTAGGAGTCCTTTGAAATGGTATGCATGGATATATATATATATATATATATATATGATGTAGACCAGGACCTGCGGGGAAGGCTGGAACTCAAAGGTCTCAACTAAGGGAAAGGGATAGTCCCGCGATGCCACTCACCGGGAGCAACGGACATCACTTAACGTTGTTAATCACGGAGGACACTCACGCGACCAAGCCACACGCTTGATTCTAGGAGGACTCGCTCACTCCAAGCAAGAGCAAAACTTGCAGAGAAATATTTTATAATCACCAAAAACTACTTCTGATTTCATTCCAATTGATATTTATAAAAACTACAATAGATGACTCTTCATTTATCCCCCATACACTTAGTACTTTAAGTTTTTTCAAGCAAGCTACACTTCCAAAACAGTCAACACACATTAATAAGACATAGAAGTCAAAAGGATCTGCAAATACTAATACCAAAAAATAAATACAAACTAGATAGACTTTTAATTTCCCCATTATGCTCCCGCATCATTCTCCTTCGCTGAAAAAGAAGCCCCTTGGGAATTTGCAACTAAATCGTTCCAAAACCTTTCATCAATTTTCTTGAGCTCTTGAGCTGAAATCCATGCATCTTCAGAATGTGCTTTGCCCGTCCAATGGACCAAATATTGTATATAGGTTACTCGACGAGTAGTGATAGACCGAACATCCAAAACATCAAGAATTTCTTGATAGGTATTTGCTGGTATAGTAGACAAGTCTTCAAGCTTCAAGGACTCATCATTTTCATCTCCATAATAAGAATACAGGTCACTAATGTTAAAAACTGGACTGATAGAAAATCCTTGCAGCAACTCCACTCGATATGCATTTGGTCCAAGTTTCTTAATGACTTGGCATGGTCCAAACTTCCTTTGCTTGAGCTTGTTATAAGAACCAACTGGAAATCTTTCCTTCCGAAGATACACCATAACGAGATCACCTTCTTCAAACTCTTTACTCCTTCGATGTGCATCAACCTGGGATTTATAATGCTTAGAAGCTTCTTTTAAATGCTAGTGGACTTGATCATGAATGCCTTTGATATGGGCAGCAAACTCCTCCACATCCATGCTAACTCGAACTTGGTTACTTAATGACAAAAGATCCAAAACTTGATAGGGTTTTTTGCCATAAATTACCTCAAACGGGGCCTTCTTAGTTGATCGATTGAAATAACTATTATAGGAAAATTCAGCTTGAAGAATGGTGAACTCCCACCTCTTTGGATTGTCTCCAACCAAACTCCTCAATAAATTTCCATGAGATCTATTCACCACTTCAGTTTGCCCATCGGTTTGAGGATGATAAGCACTAGAAAACTGAAGTTGAGTTCCAAAAAGCTTCCAAAGTGTCTTCCAAAAGTAACTTATAAACCGCACATCACGATCTGATATGATTGACTTTGGAATGCCATGTAAACGAACTGTCTCTTGGAAAAACAAAGTAGCAACATGAGAAGCATCGGTGGAGTTCTTGCATGGAATAAAATGAGCCATTTTTGAGAAACGATCAACAACTAAAAAATGCAATCATACCGGTGTTGCATTCTCGGCAAGCCTAGGACAAAGTCCATTGAAATATCGAGCAAAACTTGTAGAGAAATATTTTATAATCACCAAAAACTACCTCTGATTTCATTCCAATAGATATTTATAAAAACTACAATAGATGACTCTTCATTTACCCTCCTTACACTTAGTACTTTAAGTTTTTCCAAAGCAAGCTACACTTCTAAAACAGTCAACACACATTAATAAGACATAGAAGTCAAAAAGATCTGCAAATACTAATACCAGAAAATAAATACTAATTAGATAGACTTTTAATTTCCCCATTATGCTCCTGCATCAATATATATATATGTGTGTGTGTGTGTGTGTGTTAATTGTAAGTGTCTAACATTCGTGATTTAATTGACACGTATATTACACGTGCACGTATAATCACACATACATTCGCAACTAATACTAACACTTCTCGTAATTTCATTGTGAGTTGCCCATGCCTGTCATTGTTCCTAGTATGACATGCATGCTCCGGTAATGTCATTAGATCATTCATTAGAGTGCCTAGTCTTTACATCACTTTATACTTATAGATGGACAATTTAAAGAATATTAGAACTAATATTGTGCAAATTAAAATTTTATTTAAAAAAACAAATGCCCACTAAGACTTGTTCAATTGGTACCCATAATTTCTCCCAACAACAAGGTAACAACTTCTACTTTGACTAACCCACTAAGGGAATATGGCTTATTTCTCCCTTCCCACCCAATGCTGATTTGGGATTTTTATTCTAAAATTTATATTTGCGAGATTCCTATAATAATGTTTTTGATAAAAAAAAAAAAACAAGTATAAAAATGTAAAAAGTAAGAAGTTGTCAAGAAAATACTTAAATTTTCACTAGAAATGGTTGGTACGCATTAAAGTTATTTTATTAAAAACAAATTGGCCCAATTAGTAAGAGTTAGTTTTCTTTTTTGTATCATATAAACATGTATATATAGTTGAGTCTCTAACAACTAATAATCATGAAAAGATCTAAAAATTATTAATTTTGATGTTACTATAAACTATATTTCAAAAGTAAGATTGCGACCTTTCTCACTCTAGCTTCCTAATGGCACCTTCCCAGTAGTAAGTCCGTACCCTTCCATCCCACTACCCACCTTCATACTCATTTCCTTGTCCATCATCTCCTGCCTTCATCGTCCCCTACACCATCTCTACTCTTCCAAGAAAATCAGGAGCCAACCAATCCCTCATTCATTCTCCTAAGTTATGGATGGATTTCTTGTTATATAATATCACTATAACCAACTCACCCACCAAGGTTTCTTCATCTAACAATCCAAGACTTAAAAACTTATACTCCATTGTTCCTAACTCCTTGTCTCATTCCACTAGAGCTTTACCCATCCCACTGAACCATCAGAGAAACATTAAGTTAGTGGGTACGATAGTTGTTGGTGCCTCAACGAGATGTATTGTTGGACTGGCTACTAAAATGGAATTATTAAATAAATCTTTTCATGTCTAGGAAGCCTTACTAACATCCAATCCCCAAAATCAACCTTAGGAAATTTCCAAACATTGTTCTTCTTGTTATTCAATGGAGATGGAAAAGGGCTTAGAGGCTACAAGTGGATTTTAATTCCAACTATCAGGGCATGAGTAAACTAAGGATTTGGGAATCTTGACACCTATCATCCATCAAGTGGGGAATTCAAATTTTAAAACCTATCTATCGGCCTTTGAGCCTAATGCTGGCCTAGAATGAAAAAAAATAACCATTTGGAACATGTGGAATACATGGATAATAATATTGACAAGTTGGTTGAAGTGGACATCCATCCATCCTTTGTTAGGATATGAAGCCTCTTTTTCCCTTATTCATAGGAATGGGAAAACCACTCAGCAAAGCAATGGTGGATAGAGACACAACTATTTGCAAATAATAGAGCAAAAAGGAATGGATTCAATCTCTGTTATACAACCTCAATTGAAATTGAAGGTGAAAATGGAATTTAATTTCAATTGGAAGATGTGGAATCTAAACTAGCAAGGTAGAAAACATCCTTAGTAGGCTATGTACTTGGCATGAAGCCATCTTTTAAGGGCATTGAGAAGTTTAATAAGAGGAAATGGGGCATATATGAAACTTTTAGCACCTTTTCGTTAGACACTGGTGCCTATTTTGTGTTTATATTTGATATAAAGGATGTTAAATAATAAGTCATGGAGAATGGACCATGGTATTTGGACAACAAACCCTTTTGTACTAAAGCCTTGGTCTTTAAACATCAGCTTGAAAAATAAAGATGTCCAAACCATTCCCATCTGGGTCAAATTTCTTGCCCATTGCAATTTTGGATAACTTATTTGCTTAGAAGATTGGTCAATACCATTGAATGCCTCTCTTCACTGACAAACTTACAAGAGTTTGGCTATCTTATGTCAAACTATGGATGGAGATGGAAGCATCTAAATAATTCCCTAGCAAAATAGCTATCAAATGGCCTATTGGTATATCCATATAAAAAAAAAAGGTTAACTATGAATGGAAGCCTCAACTGTGTGGTGAATGCAAAGTTTTTTGTCACAATATCGCTAACTATCCCTTGAAACATAAACTTAAAAAGAAATGGCAACCAAAGAGAAAGAATTACTAGTAATGGAGCAAAAAGCAATAAGAATATCTAATGCAAATCTTCTAGGTCCTACTAGTACAAAGGTTGATCCCCCTATAAACCCAATTCAGTCATAGAGTTTGAACCCCATAACTCATAGAGAAAAGGAACTAGTTATCCCCTCAAATGAAAAACTATATGCTCCTATAACAACTCTACGGACCGTAACCAAATTGTAGATGTTTCTCTAACCAATAATCATTTCAACACATTTGCAATTTTTAGCTCCTTCAAAAAAAGACAGTTTGCTCAACAAAAGCCATAGCCCCCTAAAGACCTTCCTCAATCTAGTTCTAGCAACGTGGGTGGTAGTGGCAAATTAACAAAGGGGAAAAAAGAAAAATGATGGTAGTTATCTCATCCTAGCGAAGTAAATAAAGCCCTTGAACTTTACTCATGATCATTCTAGCATGTTGGAACATTAAGGGTCTCGATGATCCCTTGAAACAAAGAGCTAGAAATAAGAAAATTAATAAGAGTTAGAAATCTTTCCTTGATCTTTGTTTAATTGAAATTAAGTTTAGGGCTGTTAATGTGAATTATATAGTCATGCATTATTTTTATAAATAGAATTACTTCCACAATACCCCGCAAACTAGTGTTGGCATAATTTGGGTAGGGTGGAATGCAAATGTTATCAAATTGTAAACTATTCACTTCACTAACCAAACTATCTTTTAGTCACCTTGAATTCATCCTTGCCAAACTGCTCATTTTCACTTCCTTTATTTATAAAAATAATCACCATCAACACTTGAAGCAATTGTGATAGTCTTTTGTTTTTCATTCTTTTGTTATTAATGATCATCATTAGATAGTGGTTGGGGATTTCAATGTCATCAAAAATTATTAGGAAACTAGATGAGGTATCAGATGCCCATAGAGGTTGTGAATGACTTTAATCAATGTATAGATGATATCAAGATATATAATCTACCTACTAAGGGATATTGGCTCACATGGGATAATAAAAGAGCTTGCCTTAATAATACACAAAGAAAATTAGACATAGTATTAGTAATGAGTAGTGGAGAGAGATCTTTATAGAGGTAGAAACTTGAATTTTAAAACCCAAACATCTTTGATCATTGCCCATGTTTTCAGTACTTTATGGCCCTCTTTGAAAAAGGAAAGGAAACCATTCAATTTTTTTTTTTTTTTTAATTTCTACATGAAGCATGACATGTTCAATAAGACTCTTAAAAAAAGTTGGTTCTCTTCCATCCCTAGGATCCTTATATACAAACTACGCCGCAACTTAAGAAACCTCAAAAAGCCTTTTCAAGAGTTGAATCATACCATTTATTGTAACATCAATGTCAGAACAGAGAATTCAAAAACACCTTATATTTTATTCAAGCTCAATAGGAGCACAGTCTTAGTGATATTTTCGTTAAAAGGAAGGAGAATGAAGACATTATCCTCTAAGCCAATATGTGCCTAGATAATAAAATCTTTTACAAACAAATATCATGTATTAGGTCGCTTCAACTTGCTAACTCCAATATTTCTTTCTTCTAAGGAAAAATGAAAAGCCATAGGCCTTCAACAAAATCCTTAGTCTAAGGAGAACTATTAGCACCAAAACTGAAACTTATGATGAGCTTGCTCATGAAGCAGTGTCTTACTTCCAACAACTTCTTGGTACTTTTAACAAGTACCATCCTAATATCAAATTTAGATTGCAACAAGTTATGTCATCCAGATTTATTTAGGCTCATAAAATATTTCTTTTTATTCTTGTAACTATAGAGGAAATCAAGTTTAACATTTTATTTATCAATGGAAAGAAATTCCTAGAGTTAAATGGTTTCCCTATCTTATTCTTCTAACATAATTAGGATTTGATTGCTACTAGTATTATTGTTGTACTTGCCTCCTTCTTCAATATTGGCCATTTATTGAAAGAATGGAATATTATTTTACCTCATGCAAGAGAAAAGTTCAATCCACTTTCATTTATGACAAAGCTATCTCGAACAATATTCACCTCATGCAAGATTTCGTGAGGAATTACCATAGAGACTCGGGAATTTCTAGATGTCCTTTAAAGGTTGATATTATGAATGTTTTTGATTCCCTGTATTAGAATTTTCTTCTTACTACTCTTGAAGTTTTGGATTTCCCTAATAACATGCTCTTATATATCAAAGAGTGTATCACAACTAGATTGTCCATCAGTCTTAATGATTCTTTTTAGGGTTTTGTTTTAAGAGAAAATAATTCTCGGACAAGGAGAATTCCTCTCCTTTTTCCTCTTTATCATTGCAATGGATGTTTTTTCTAACTTTTTAAATTAGAATATACATTATCATGACTTCTCTTATCACTCAAAATGTGAAGTATGCAAATCTCCCACTTATACTTTGTAAATGATGTCTTTATCTTGTGCAAGGCTGTTTGGAACTCAGTTTACATAATAAAAATGACTTTAAAAGAAATGGAGAAGCTAGCTAGTTCAATTTACAATAATCCTTAAGGCACACTCTCTGATGGGATTCATTGCTAGAAGTAGTCCATGTCCTAAGAACATGCCAAAGATGAAAAAGGAAATCTATCTATTGAGGTGAATCCCAATTATAGACTTTGGATTGCACAATATCAGGCACTTATGATCTAAATCAATGCTACTCTATCACTAGTTTCATTATCACACATAGTTGGATACACATCAGCAAGAGAAGTCTGGCTCGCTCTGAAAGGAGATTTTCACCTTCAAAAAGTCAAATGTTCTACGACTTAAATCTAAGTTACAATCCATAAATAAGTTAGCTGATACAATAGATACATACATACAAAAAATCAAAGACATCTAAGACAATTTGGCCTTAACTTTTGTCAAAATTTATTATGAAGACTTGTTAATGTGTGCCCTAAATAAATTGCTTCAGGAATTTAGTTTTTCAGGACCTTAATTAAGACAAGATCGAATCCAATCACAACTTCCAAGAAACATGATGCAAACACTAATATCCCAACTACAATGTTAGTATCTCAAGTCAAACCTTAATTTCCTCTAAATAAAAACTTTTCAAATCAGTTTCAAGGAAAATCTAGCTTTAAAGGAGGCAGATTTAATAGTCCATGCAGACAAGTCAGTAATCAATTCCCCACCTAAAAGTTTTGGTAGAGTTGTTAATCCTTCATACCAAAGACTCACCAATAATCCTCAATTCAACGATTTCCTCATGCATGTCAAAATTGTCAAAAAAATAAACTATACAACTCTATATTGTTATCGTAGCAGGATATCAGGAAAAACATCCACTTGCTCACTTAGTAGCAATGGTTGCTTCTTATGGAACTGCTCAATCAACCTCAAATCCTTGGCTTACTGATTCTGGTTCAATAAACCATATCACCAATGATATATATCGGTTCACTATTTTTTATGAATATCTGAAAATGATCTTGTCTCAGTTGGAAATGACTAAGGTCTTTCCATATCTCACACTGGAAGCTCATTTTGCATACCTCTAGTTATATATTCAAACTCAATGATGTATTGTGTGTACCATCTATTGCATCAAATTTGCTTTTAGTACACAGACTATGCCTAGGTCATAATTGCAAAAATATATTTTATGCATTCATGTTTCAAATTTAGGAGAAAACAACTAGGGAGATCCCCAATCAAAGCAGTAATCAGAATGACCTATCTTATCCATAACCTATCCAAAAGTGGTTTCAATAATAACATCAAAAATAAGGAAGAAAATCTAGCAAGTTGAAGGTAGAGAACTTGTAGTAATCGTGCAAGGACTTTAACAACTACAGCAAATCGAAGTTATCATTCCAATCATACAACTGCCATACTACCTTCACTAAAGTTTCCTACTACAAATTAGGCCATCTCTCAAATCAAACTTTACACAAAGTGTTCTCACAAATCTCCTCTATTATCACTATAAAGAAAGACCCCCATTTTATCTGTGAGCATTGTTTGTTGGCTAAAATGACTCAGTTGCCTTCTTTTTTCACAATATACTACTGCTCAACCAAATCACTTTAGTTCACGATGACTTATTAGGCCCTTCATCCCATCAATCCTATGGTGGTTTTAGTTACTACATTTCTTTTATAAATGATTACTCAAAGTTTATTTAGGTATATCTTCTTCATCATAAATCCGATACCATGTCTACCTTTTGTCATTTCAATCCTTATGTTGAAAACTTTTTCAGTCTTAAAGTAAAAAATAGAGAATACATTGGTCGTTCTTTCAAAGAACTACTCCAAACCAATGGTATATCTCACTAAAAATCATATCCTCACACTCCACAACAAAATAAAATGACTGAAAGAAAGTATAGGTAACTCATTGAAACGACCCTTACACTACTATCAAAAGCTACTTTACCACCTGTATTTTGGTTTCATGCAGTAGTCGCTACAATATTCTTAATCATTAGACTTTCTAGTCCCAACACTTCTAAAAAATCACCATATGAACTCCTCTTTGGTTGCTTACCAAATTATTCTCAAATGAAAGTGTTTGGTTATGCCTATTATCCCTTGCTAACAACTTACAACAAACATAAACTTCAAATTAAAACAACACAATGCATCTTTTTGGGATACACAATGGACTACAAAGGCTGTCTATTACTCAATCGTGTCAACAACAGAATTTGCATATCCATAAATGTCCTTTTTTATGAAACTATCTTTCCAACCACTAAAATCTAGTCTACCTTTGGTTCTTTCCTTCTAACTTATAATCTCTACATTTGGATACCATCATCACTCACTCCAACCAACTATTAGTCACCTCTCAACTCCAAGCCTATTTTCTCTCTCTTATTCCTCCTAGTGTTATACATATCACCACTTCTTCTCAACACCCCGATTTTATGGATCCTACAATCCTCTTCCACCTATACCTCTTCCTCGAATTTCATCCTCTTCTACTCAATACACACTTACAAATAAGGAAGAAAATTAAAATTATGTTTTTCTTTTTCATTCATGATAATTACACAGAGTATGTACATGGTTATATAGCAAGTAATTCCAGAAAATCGTGGGATTGTCTCCTACAATCAATCTATATAATATGTTCACACCTATATCCTTACTAAAAATAGAACAATAATTTATAAGAATCAATTACAATCAATGCCAAAATCTCAACACTCCCCCCCTTCAAGTTGGTGCATAAATGTCATACATACCCAGCTTGCCTAAAAACTTTGAGAACACTTGGTCTGAGACTACTTTGGTGAGGATGTCGGCCAACTGATCTTCTAATCGAATCTTTGGCAACTCCACACTTCTTTCATCCAACTTCTCTTGGATGAAGAATCTGTCTACCTCAACATGCTTTGTACGATCATGTTGAACTGGATTATGAGTTGTATCACATGCTGCTTTGTTAACACAATATAGTCAAATTGGTAGCCTAGATAAGTAACCTAAGTCCTACAAGAGGAGCCTTAGCCAGAACGCCTTACAAATTCCAAATGCCATACCTCTATATTCAGCTTCTACACTTGATCGTACAACAACATTTTATTTCTTGCTCCTCCATGTAACGAGATTACCACCCACAAAGGTAAAATAAGCCGAAGTAGATCGTCTGTCATCTACTGCTCCAGCCCAGTCAGCATTAATATATACATTTATATTTTGATCGTTTGCGTTTTTAGTGAATAAAATTTCCTTTCTAGGAGCAAACTTCAGATACCTCAAAATGCGCATGATTGCATTCATAAATTGCTCTCCAGGATTATGCATAAATTAGCTCACAATACTCAATGCATAGGCAAGATCCGGTCTTGTATATGCTAAGTACATCAATCTCCCAACAAGTCTCTGGTATTTCCCTTTGTCAACTGGTACCTGATTAGACTCAATACATAACTTCAAACCTTCTTCTACTAGTATATCAGCTAGTTGACATACTGTCATACCAGTCTCTTGCAATAAATCTAAGGCATACTTTCTTTGAGAAAGGAAGATTCTTTTATTAGATCTAGACACTTCGATCTTAATGAAATATTCCAAAGGTCCTAGGTCTTTCATTTCGAATTCTTTGGACAAGTACTTCGGCAAAGCCTTCCTTTCTTCTAGATCATTTCCTGTAACTACCATGTCATCCACATATACAATGAGTGCAGTGATCTTTCCTTGTTGTTTCTTCAGGAATAAAGTGTGGTCTAAGTTGCTCTGTCGGTAGCCAAAGGCTGTCATAGACTTTATAAACTTTCTATATCACGCTCTCAGAGATTGTTTTAACGTACACAGTGATTTCTTTAATCTGTATACCTTCTGATCATGCCTCTCTGATATCATGTATCTTGGTGGAAGATCCACGTAGGCTTCCTTAGACAACTCACCGTATAGAAAAATGTTCTTCATATCGAACTGTTGCAATGGCCAATCCAAGTTCGCAGCTAAAGACAACAAGACCCGCACTATGTCGATTTTAGCTACAGGAGCAAATGTTTCTGTATAATCGATCCCATAGGTTTGGGAGCACCCTCTTGCCACCAATCTTGCTTTAAATCTTTCGATTGTACCATCTATTTTATACTTCACAGTGTAAATCCATCGACATCTAACTAATTTCTTTCTTTGTGGACGATCAATGAGATCCCAAGTTTGATTTTTTTGCAAGGATTTCATCTCTTCATTCATAGCGGCTTTCCACCTTGGGTCAGCTAAGGCTTTCTGCACACTATTAAGAATAGATACAGTACATAATTGATTGACAAATGACTGATTTGATTCTGACAAATGGCAGTTTGACACATAATGATTCATGGGATATTTAACTTTACTAGACAGTTCGGGTTCATATGTGGGCTTAGGTATACATCTAGTGAGACACAATGGTAACTGTTTCCTGGATGGTTTAGACACTAAATTAGGAACATCCTCTGCAGGCAATTAGTTGGGTGTATCAGTTGCTTGTGGTACGAGGGACTCAGACTCGAACAATGATGAAGGTAGAGCCACACTTTTCATTTCTTCCACACTTTTAGTTTCTTGGTGTTTATCACTGCTTTGGTCCAATGTGGTACCACTCAAATCCAATGCACCCATTTCCTGATTGACAGGCCCAGTTTGTGAGTTGTCACCACTAGAATCCAAGTGGCCCACACCCTGGTTACCCGATTCAGGGGATTCTCCTACCTCGGAATTGTGAAAGTCATATTCTAGAAAATCATAATCTAGAGTCTGAATTTCTTTCTAGTACTTCCCCTTGAAATTCAGGCTCAAAGGAAAAATATATTGCGTCTTCATGGAAAACAACATCCATTGTGATAAACATCCGTCGAGTCAAAGGTTGATAACATTGGTACCTTTTTCTATGAGCAGCATATCCGAAAAAGATACACTACAACGCTCGAGGAGTCAAATTGTTGCACTGATGTTTGTGGAGATGTACAGATGCTACACAACCAAAGACATGAAGAGGTAAGTTTGGGACGATTGGGCAACAACTGCTTCAGCAAAAGGCTGGACTGGTGTTTGGAAGTCGATAGAGCTGGAGGGTACTCGGTTGATTAAATATGCTACAAAGGTAAGTGCTTCTCCCCAATAGGATAATGGCATGTAAGCTTCTATTAATGAAGCACGAACAACCTCTAACAAGTGTCATTTTTTTCGCTCAACGACTCCGTTCTGTTGAGGTGTATCGGGATAAGTAGTTTGATGAATAGTTTCATGTGCTTCCAAAAACTTCTAAAGTTCAGAACTCTGGTATTCTCTACCATTATCACTACAAAGAATTTGAACCTGTGTATTGTATTGAGTTCTAATCATTTTATGAAACTTTTGAAACAACACGTTCACTTCACCTTTGGATTTCATTAAGCACAACCAAGTCATCCTGGTACAGTTGTCAATAAAAGTAACAAACCAACGTGATCCACCCAAAGTAAAGACTTTGGACAGACCCCAAACATCCAAATGTATAACCATAAAAGGAACTGGGCTTTTATTTAAAATCAAAGGAAACGAGGCACGATGGCTTTTTGCCAATTCACAAACATCACATCGGAAAGTAGAAATGTCACATTTTAGAAATATACTAGGAAATAATTTCTTCAGATAACCAAAGGAAACATGCCCTAGACGTTGATGCCAAAGGAAGATGTCAGATTTCTTCTTCTCCCTCTCAAAACTATCTACAGTCAAAGCTTGTTGTAACTTGTCTGAAGTCTTTGACGCCAAGTCCAAACAATACAGCTTCCCTCGCCTAACACCATAACCAATCATTTCCCTTGTTCAGATGTCCTTAAACACACAAAATTCAGGCCAAAAAATTACAACACAAAATAAGGTTATGGTTATTTGGGAAACTGAAAAAAGATTATAATTCAAGGATGGAACAACTAAAATAGAATCTAAATTTAAAGTATCAATGAGGGGCAAAGAACCTTCCCCAATAATCGGGGTTGTAATACCATTGGCAGTAGATACAAATTTTTGTAAGGATGGATTAAGAGTGCAGACCTATATAGAATCAAATGTCATATGATTTATGGCATCAGAAATCAATTATCCATACGCTATTAGAAATAGATGTAAAGATATTTAGAACCTTACCACCTTTGTCTGCAGTCGCTACCAATGTCGAGGCTCTTTTCAACCTTATTTCGACAACTGTAGCAGTAGAGATCGTCTTGAAATTCCTCTTCCGTAGATCACAACTATGTTCCCACCATTCTGGATATCTCATAAGTTCAAAACATCTACTTTTGGTATGACCAGTTTGGTTGTAATGAGTGCATTTATATGTAGACTTGTCAACACCATTGGCAGTTTTATGATGATTAGGTCTTGTTCGTTCTTGCTGGTTGAACCGATTTTTAGCCACCATGGTGGAAGCTTTAGAGTTTTTGGACTCGCCTTTCAGAATGGTACGTCGTACTCCCTCACGACAAACCATAAAATAGCATTCCTCCAAATTTGGGACTAGTTCTTTACGCAAAATCTCTCCACGAATTTATTCAAAATCTCTTTCCAATCTTACAAGAAATATATGTACCCTCAGACATTCAATGTACTTTCAATATGCTTCAACGTCGTCCGGATCCTTCATGACCACTTTATCATGGTGATCTAGCTCTTGAAAAATTTCGGTTAACTCCCTATAATATACAGAGAGTGATTTTCCACTTTGCCTAGTGGTAAAGGCCTTCTGGTTCAAGGAAAAAACTTGTAATTCATCACTTCCATCATAGAAGGATTTTGATAGGGCACTCCAAATTTCATGGGCAGTGGGTAGGCGTAAATAACGCTTCATAATTTATGGAGACATGGACATCAATAGCCACCTCTTGACTTTTTGATTTTCAGCATACCACTTTTCATATCCATCTTTAGATAAAAACACTCTTAGATTTAACATTAATATGAACTGATTTTATCCCAGACGATTCAGTTAGTTTCTCCACTCAGTTATTCTGGGTTTGGTTCGATTTTGCAGTTTCAAAGATTTGAAGATTCGCTCTAGTTCACAAGAGCTTTCAAGGGATTCAGATATGAGTGAAAGAAGTTCTCAGAAATTCTAAGGTTTTCGAAAAATTTCTGATTTTGATGAGGTTCTGATACCAACTTAAAAATAAGGCAGAAAATTAAAATATGTTTTTCTTTTTCATTCATGATAATTACACAGAGTATGTACATAGTTATATAGTAAGTAATTCCCACAAATCATGTGATTGTCTCCTACAATCAATCTATATGATCTGTTCACACCTATACCCTTACTAAAAAATAGAATGATAATTTACAAGAACCAATCACAATCAATACCAAAATCTCAACATACACCGAATCCTACTCTCATTTCGCTTGTTGTTGATGCTACACTAGCTTCATCCAGTACTTCCACTGAGCCTTCATCTTTTCTCCCTCTAGCTAACCTACACCATATGCAAACTAAATCCAAGATTGGTATCATTAAGAAAAATGCATTTTTCACTTCCACTACTGCTAAACCACAATCATTCACTACTACCAATGAAATTCCTATATGGAGAAAAGCAATGGCAAAATAATTTTGAGCCCTACAACAAGGCATCTGGACACTTGTCCCTCTCCCACCGAATAAAACCTTGTTGGCTGCAAATGGGTTTGCAGGATTAAGAAAAATGTAGATGGTTCTATTGCAAGATATAAATCCAGATTGGTTGCCAAGGGGTTTCATAAAGAGGCGGATTTGGATTCTGAGGAGACTTTCAAGCCTGTTGTGAAACAAATCACTGTCAGATTAGTCTTAGCACTTGCTGCTCATTTTGGGTGGTCTCTAAGACAATTAGATGTCAAAAATCTTTTTTTACAGTGGCATACTCTAAGAAGAATTCTACACTGATGCAACCCCGAGGCTTCACAGATCCTATAGCTCCAAATTTAGTGTGCAAATTGCATAAAAGTATCTATGGCCATAAATAGACCCCAAAAGCCTGGTTTGAGAAATTCACATCTCAACTCTTAACCTGCCAACTCCTAACCCCATGTCTGTTATGGATGTATGAGCTGGCATTACAGTTAGAGTGGCTATGAGAGCTATATAAATACATGTTATGAAATGAAAATGTAACAATAAATTCTTCGTGAATAAGAATTTTTTTTCCCTTTTTGCAAGGGCCAAGGTCTCCCAAAGTGAAAAATTTTAAGTGCACTAAAGTAATTTCCTCAAATTATGATCTCTTAAAATAAATGTATTGGCCCCTGTTAGATGTTATAACTCCTGTCTTAAGAAAAAATGCAACTTGCATTTTTTAATAAGGATAGCAACTTCATCGAAGTGGAAATGGGGGAAAGTAGAAAATTTTCATTTCTTTATTTTAAATAATACAAAATCCATTTTTTTAAAATAAAATATCACTAAATTTAATGAAATCATAATCTTGTTCCCTTGAAAAATTAGATTTTTTGTTGATTAGAAATTGACAGAAACCCAACTGACTCCCCCCCCAAAAAAAATCATTAAATCATGAAAATAAAAATAAAATACATTAATAGGATTTGCATTTGTGAGGTTTTTTTTGTTGGTGAAATTTATAATTTTGTATTTTGTGAAAGAGACACGTGTAAGATTTTATGCCTTCAAAAGCATAAGAGAAATGAATAGTAAGACAAATAATAATTTAAAAAATCTAGTTTCAAAAATAAACATTAATTTGAAAATTAATTGATATATTTAGCTCGTCCTATGTTACATCTAATTCAACTCCCTAAGAAAAAAAATTGGAAAAAATACTTAAAAAATTTCTAAGATAAATTTTTCAATCTAAAAAGTTCATAATAAAAATTTTCTATCTAAAAGATCGAGGAAAAAAATTTATTATTGATATCTCTACAGTGGTTTTTACAATTATTGTGACTTCTATCGTTATTTTTACAGTCCTACAATTATTGTTTTTTTTTTTTTACAATTACTGTGACTTCTCTCCATATATCCGTTTAATATATCTATATATTTGAGATTGCGATATATCTTTTCCTCCTCCCCCCCGAATGCAACATTATTTGTCCCATGATAATCACTGGCATGAATCAAAATGAAGTTGTAATTTAATAATCAGACATGGTTAATTGTATTATTCTTCACTAAAAAAACGCCCGCCATGATTAATGCAAATGGGCTTTGATCAATCATTGTTCCCCTTTACTTATTAATTATAAAGACGTAAGCTGAATCTGATATATATATATATATATATATATATGTATATAATCTTGTGCTAATGAAGTTGTCTAATAATTGTCCTCAATTATGAGCATATATGAATATAAAAATGCTTGATGATGGGAAAATATGTCCACGCCAAGGATCACGTTGGATCCATTGGTTTTACTCAAATTCAATCAAATACATTGAAACCAAATTAGTCACTAATTACAGACTTCGTATCGTACCTTTTCTTTTATTTTTTATTTTGTTTCTACTTCTACATTTCAAACTATTAAGGAATCTCCAGTCCCAGTAAACGGATTCTCATGTTTTAAATGCCTTTATTTTGTGTTTAGCATTGCGAAATTAAAACCAACCCGCAGTTCAAATTTGAAGATGTCAAATCTAATTATTGAAGAGTTATGTGATAATTTGGCATCTTAAAATTTGACAACTCTGCAAATAAGAATACGCTAACTTTATTAATTTACTATATTTGTCTTTTATTTTTTTTCCCACCCAATGGCCATTTGCTTCTGTAGTGGGGCTCAATTAATAAAATAATCAAAGAAAGCCCATGCCAACGGATGATAATTTAATCCGTCCCATTAAAATCTATCAACTCCATCCCTAATGAAACGAATTTGAAAAAATATATTTTCAATATGTTAGGGTTTGGGGCGGGTTTGGGGAGAAGGTCACCCCCACCCCGCCCTGCCCTAATTATGTAAATTAAAATAATAGTAGATTTTTATACTACATAACAAATATTTATAATAATATATTTTAGTCACTTATTAAAAGTTTATACAAACTTGATATAGTTATATGTTTGGAAAAGCAAATAATATCATTTTAATTTTCTATTAACATGTATATTTTTTATTTTAATAGATGTATTGTTTTGTTTGAAATATGTTAATTACAATTAATCTAATAAAATAAATAAATAAATACAAGTTTAAAAATAAATGGGGACTCCGATAGGTATTTGACCTCGCCTATCACGAGATTCAAACGGGTTTGGGGTGAAGTTTTTTTTCACTTGTCTCCCGTTCTATTGCCATTCCTACTAGCCATGCCAAATGGCATGTGAGATTTGAAGCATCACTCGAGTCGAGTGACTGACAACTTCAAAAATTAGGGTTGCACATACCATGTGAAATTAGAAGCATCAGTTTGAGATACTCCTAGGATTGAAAATGGTCAAAATTAGAGGCAAGTTACAAAGATTAAACCTCAAATTCAATGCCGAACCCAAAGCCTCAATTCTCAATAGGAGTCAAATACTATGCCACTATAAATTTCATTACTTGTGATATACCATAAAGTGACAAATATATTCAAAGCATGACACGTGTATGTATAGAGCTCTTCAGGGTACAGATCAAGAAAAATTGTTTTATCCAAATCAAACAGGCATGGGGTCAGAGGTGTATGGTTCAGAACATAACACCGCTTTCCATATCCTACCGACCTTAGAATAAGGAAACAGAATTCGATATGGCAATTACTATCTTCGGATATCTTCAAATTCCTACTTTTATGACTCATAATCCTACTCAACTTAGGAGATTTACGACCTATAAATAAGATCAAAAGGTACGCTTTCAAATTATGTTCAATTCTTCTTTTTAGTTACAACCTCTTTTTATTTACTGACTTTATCATTGAAGTTGATACCACCGAAGCCTTCCCGGTGACTTTCTGATCATAAGTTCTTGATAGGTAGCAAAGGACGGGAAGCCCTTCTGATCATAAAGAAGCAACATCAGTTTGGCGCCGTCTGTGGGAACAGCAATCACTCTTGCTATCTTTTCTTCAAAACAACAAATCTTTTGTCTTTTTCTTCCAAAAGACAATGGCTCCCAACCTTCGTCCTAAAAAGAATTTCCAAAACCCTCAGAATCATCCTCTTGTTGGAAAAGGAAGGGGACAAACACCCAATCATTTACAACAATAGCTTGATCGGATTCAACGGCAGTCTAATCAAATGCAGGAACAACTCACTGTCATATCGCAAGCATTGGCTTCACTAGCTTAGAACCAGCGGAGTAGCCCTCTTCCTTCTCCTATTAACATTGTTCACAGAGGAATTCAGCCTCCCGCCACCACCACGGGTGGAGGCTTCCCCAACGAGGAGTTGCTTAACACGCAACCAGTAAACCCCTATAGAACCGCTCATATAAGGGCTAATCCCCAAACGTCAACAGTCGTAGGGAGAGGAATGCCCACGCTTCATCCTGCTGTCTGTTATCAAAGCAGAACAAGGATACCAACTTCAGTGGCCTCTAGAGCCAATCCAGCACTGCAAGAATTCCACCCTCTAGAGATTTCAGTCCCCCCAATCTTAGGAGAGCAGCATCCTCCCACTAACAACGGACAAATTCCTCCCCTGAGTTGAGGATCTGGAGGCGCAGGACAAGATCAACAATGGGTACCGAACGCATAACAAGTCCTACCTAAAACCCCTCAAAGGGTAGAGGAGATAGCAGACTCCCAAGATCAGATGATCTCAACTAGAGGGTTCCGTACCCCTCCAGATCAAGACGAGCTAAGTAAATTTCTCAGTAGATTATCCACGCCATTTACCTCTGACATAATGGCGGAAGAGTGACCCAAAAAGTTTGTTGTCCCAAAACTTACCATCTACGATGGATTTGAGGAGCCCAGCGAGCACCTATCTCACTACTAACATATAATGGCTCTCCATGGAGCCACCGATGCCTTCATGTGTCAAACTTTCGTGACAAGCCTCAAGGGCACCACCCTTAAGTGGTTCCACAACCTCCCCCAAAAATCGATCAATAATTTTTATAAGCTTAGTAGGCTATTTCTTGACCGATTCCTAACCAACAGGAAGTTAAGAAAATGACCAGAATTCTTGCTAACTGTAAAGCAAACAAAGGGAGAATTACTTCGGGAGTACATAGCTCGTTTTAACACCGAGCTCACAGAAATAACCGATTGCAGTCCAAGCTTCCTAGTGGTCGCCCTCACTTCGGGCCTTGGGCTTGGACACTTTCAGGACTCCTTGACCAATAATCCTCCCATCGATATGACAACACTCATGGAATGAGCATGGAAGTATATTAATCTTGAAGATACAAAAACCTTTTTCAAAAAGTAAAAGAACAAACTTAGAATGATGAGCAAGTTCAGAAGAAAGATAACAGAGCTAACAAAAATAGGATCAAGAGCCCCGATAAGAGAACAACACCCAGAGCCCCGAACAATTCTAACTCTATAAGGTATGGGACTTACACCCCTCTGAATGCTTCTTTTACTCACATACTCCAACAGATCCTAGATTTGTGAAAACTTGAAGTGGCCAGAGCCACTAAAAAGCCACCCCAACGCAAGAAATCAGAACAAATATTGTGATTTTCATAAAGAGCATGGACACACAACCGAGGAATGTAAAGCTCTCAAGCAAGAAATAGAGCATCTCATCAGAAGAGGACGACTGAGAGAGTTTATCCGCTAGGATGTGAGGCAGAACCCCTATGATGAAAGACTACCTCAAAGAAGGCAAAAGCAAAGGCTTGAACAGAGAGAAATTTGAATGATTAGTAACGACAAAATAATCAGGTCATCTTTGTGCTTCATACTGACAATGCGATGAGAGGCATGTTTAACCGATCTAGGAAAAGGTATGCTCGGGAAGTAAGGATAGAACCCCATGTCATTCAGATCACGGCCATTAAGAAAAAAATAAAGTTAGAACCTCAGATCTAGTTCTCTGAATTGGACCTCACTAGGATTGTAAAGACCTGAAAAAAAAAATATGAGAATAAATTTTTTGTTTTCACAATTGAGCACTATTTGAAATACCCCGACCCAAGTACCTGAGCAATTTGGCTTATGTTACGAGATTTAAATCTCTTTGATTTTTATTTACTCTTTATTAATTTAGACGGTGAAATTAACCGAGCACACCGAGACCACTTGGTTACAAGGATCGACTGCACAGAAATACGTGTATATGTACACGTGTAAATATATATGTATATATATATACATGTTTATAGAAATATATATGTAAAAATATTCTTGTATATATATGTGTGCTATTAGTATGTATGTGTGGAAATATATATTATAATATGTGGATATAAATGTGTATAACTAATGTATTGTATGTGTATATATATACAAAGTATTTTATGTTATACATATACATGTAGTACAAATAAAACACAATAAATAAAGGAAAAGACATAAAAGAATGAAGCATGCAGTGTGTGAGTTGTGTGTGTGTGACGGTTTGTGTGTTAGTGTGTGTGTTGGTATATGTGATATAATATTTATATATATGTATACACAAACATCACATAGCCATTTAATGCAAAGTAAAAAGGAGAAGTGAAATTAGAAAAAGGAAATCAAAAAGGTGTGGTTGATTGTGTGTGTAAGTGGGTGTTCAATGTGTGTGCAGTGTACAATGTATGTCTATATGTGTGTATATATATATATATATATAAATATTTGTCAACACATTGAGTGCAGCAGTTGTATATTTCTTTCTTTATGTACATGAGTGTTATGTGAGGGGTGAGAAGATCATAAATCATGAGTAAGGCAGGTCTGAAGTAGAGAGAGGGACAGTGGTGATGAGTGTATATATGTGTATGGATGCGTGTGATTAGATAGAAAAGAAAATCAGTAAGGGAAAGACCAAGTTAGAAAAGTGGTGATGTTAGAGAGGATTCAGAAACTTGAAGCTAAGGAGGAGAAGGAGAAGAGAATAGAGGGACTACACCAAGATATTCAGAAATAGGTATGTCTTTGTTTAGATTCTGTTTTTAGTTTTGAAACATGATGACTGGTTTTAGGTATGGGGTCATATTACGCATGAAATAAGGAATCATTTGCAAAAAGAATGAATGAAAAAGAATAAGAAATCAGTGGGAAAAGCTAAGTTGCAGGTCTAGGGTGAGAATTCAGTTCTTGATGTTTTATGTGTTAAAGCTTAGTTTAAATGGTGGGAAGTTAATCCTGTTAAGTGCAGAAAGAGGTTAGAAGAGGAAGGAAGCCAAAATAGTTAACAAACTATCATGAAACTGAGAATAACCAGGTCGCCAAAAAACTGGTTTGCCCACTAAAAGCCACTATTCGAGAGCCTATGGTAGTCCAAATCAAAAAGTGAAATTCAGAAATAGAATCCTTAAGAAAAACTGAGAAGAACTGCATTTAAAAATCGATGAAAAATGGTCGGAAGTTGGTCGGCATCGCCGAAAGGGATGACAGAACCCTAACTGGTTCCACCGGAAAAGAAGCCACTGTTTGGCTTCTAGCTTCGGGTCGAATGGCCTACGGTTCAGGTTCGGGTCAGACCCAACCCACCCGCACATGTAGAACCCTGAAGTTGTGTCGTTTTGGTTTATAACTTAAGTGAGAATTGGGCTGTTTGGAAACAAGTATAAGAAATTAGAAATTGAAATTAAATTGGGGATAGGAATATCCTATTCCGGTTTTAGAGATTAGCCACTATTTGGCTATTCTGATTTAGAATAGTAAAAATCAAAAATTCTGATTTAACCCAAAAGTCTTAGAAATTGAATTCAGACCCTGAATTTATGGTCAATTACGAAATGACCCCCCCCCGGGGAATAAAATATTAATTTAATAAATTAATTTAAAATAATAAAAAATTACTAAAATGCCCCTAAGTCAAAAAATAGTCAAACGAACTCCGATTAAAGTAAAAGAATAGTAAATTTTTATTATTTCGAGCATTCCGGACTCAAGCATGGAGTCTGATTTGTGAAAAAAGGTCTCGAGAAGTAAGAACCCGTAAAAGTGCAAAATGACCACTTTGCCTTTTTTAATACAGATGTCCAAATTAATTCCGCGAAAGCCTAAATCGACTTTGTTTGACTGTTCTAGACTTCAATGGTAGAGCCTATTCAAGTAAAAGAGATACCAATAGTAAAGAGACATAAAATTTGATGAATAGCATAAATTCAAGTAACGATAGACTGAGACATGCTTTGTGACTCTTAGGGACACCTAAGGGAAAGGAGAAGGCAGATTGACCTTCTAGATAGATACAACTAGAGGACTGCGCTACCATCGATTGGTTTGATTACATAGTGGACACGACTCCCTAGGGTTGAGACAAACCCTATCAGCTATGATATTTTGCTAAGTAAGAAATAGAATTAAGTTTAGGAGTGATTTTCATGTTGATTTAATGATTCGTATGTTTATTTGATTATTTATGTGCTTATGTGTCCCTTATTGTTTCTTTGGGATTTTGGTTAAGTGATAAACGTGAACCATGACTATATGTATGTTCCATGTGTTAGCATAGTATGTGATTTATATTCTTCGAGAATTGTTAAGATTATGAATATGTAACTTAAACATGTGTTTAAAAGGAATATGTATAGCATATACACATGAGGAATGAATTTTCTGATTTGAATGTTATTGTATAATGCGTTGTTTAAAGCATGCTTCATGTGTGGATAAAATGCTTCATGTGTGGATGAAATGCTTTAGTGAGGTTACATTGTTACATGGTGAATTCAAAGCATGTTGGCATAGTGTGATTCCTTGAGAACATGGTGTGAGTTAAGTACTTGGTGCTGTGCATTATGAGGGTGTAGATCTTATGGTGAAGAATCCCAAAATTGGCCATTGGTACTCATGCCAACGGGGACGGACCGTGAAGTGAGACATACGATTGGTACTCATGCCAGCGGGGAAGGTCCGTAAAGTGAGACATGGGTGTGGCATAGAGTTTGCATGGGTGCGTCATGCATATTAATAATGCGTTGCATCAATGTATGGATGATTTGAATGGCATATAGATATAAATGTACACTTGCACATGCCACGCCTTAATTTTGTTCCTTATATTAGCATTGTGTCATACCAGTAGTTGAGCTGACCCATTCGTGGGATATCATATTACAAATGACGCTCCTAGCACTTGAGACTTGAGAAGTCTTGAAGGAATTGAGGGAAAAAGGACTTAGAAGTATATTTGGCCCTTGGAGCGTATTTTGTAATGTAAGGGCTTAAGGCTAGCTGACATGAAAGATATGTTTATTGAATGTACTTTACATGTTTATATGTTGATAGAAAATGAATGCATGTTTAATTAAATCCATTAAATTGCCTTTCATTTCCTTTTCTTATTTCATTTCGCTTCACCCCCGGGTTCGTGAAAATTCGGGGCGTGACTAGGGATACATTGACCCCACAGCAATGTTCTTGTCATCTCACTCAAAATCGCTAATTTTGATATCATAAGGGTTCTCGTGGATATTGGAAGTTCCACCAACGTATTATTCTATGAACCCTTCAAACACATGAAGCTCAACTTTAATGACATCAAAGCTACCGACACTGTCATGGCAGGATTCAACGGGAATCTCAGCATCCCGATAGGCAGAATTGATCTACCAACCACGATAGGAGAAAAGGACGGACAAAAGATGTTGATCTCTGAATACATGGCCCTAGACACTAAATCTCCTTGTAATGTCATTATTGGGAGACATTGGATCCACCAAATGGGAGCGGTTACTTCAACCCTTCATTAATGCTTGAAATATGTCTACAACAACAAAGTTCTCACCATCAAGGGCTCTTAGCCCACTACCCGGGAATGTCATGTCCCTCGCACTAAAAGAAAATTCATTCAAATAGCAATTATAGTACCCTTATGAGAGAGAAAGTTCCTCATCTTTCAACCTTCATGAGGTAAAAGAATATCCTTCTAAAATTGACGAGTCACTGAGTCCCAAAGGAAGAGACAGCGCAGTCAAACCAATGAAAAAGCCCATCAAAGTGCTCATCAGCACTGAAGGAGAGGGAAAGTATGTACAAATCAGCTCAAGCCCTATCTCCTTCCAAATAAGAGGATATTGTTAAGTTTCTAAAAGATAACCTTTCAATATTTGTTTGGGAAACTAGAGATATGGAGGGAATAGATGTTGATCTTATCTCTCACAAGATGATGACAAATCCAGACGATCCCCTACTAAGACAAAAAAAGGAGAACCTTTGCCCCTGAATGCCAAAAAATCATCAATGAAGAGGTCCAGAGATTGCTAAAAGCTGGAATGATAAAGGAAATGTTCTACCTATAATGGCTTGCCAATACAATTCTTGCAAAAAAGAAGAACGGCAAGTGAAAGGCCTGCATTGACTATACCGACCTAAATAAAGCTTGTCCCAAGGACAACTTTCCTCTTTCCAGAATTGATCAACTCGTTGATGCCACGGTAGTTCACAAACTTATGAGTTTCATAGATGATTACTCTAGATACAATCAAATTCAAATGTATCTTCCAAACTAGGAAAAAATTTCCTTTATATCTGAACGAGGTCTCTATTGTTATAGAGTGATGTCGTTCGGTTTAAAGAACGCTGGACCTACGTACCAGAGACTTATAAATAAAATGTTTGGCCCCCAAATTGGGATACAATGGAAGTCTACATCGACGATATGTTTGTCAAAAGTATTCGAAAAGTGACCACATCCAACACTTAAGCCAGACGTTCGACATCCTGAAGAGACACAGAATGAAACTTAACCCATTAAAATAGTACCTTCGGGATCACAGAAGGAAAATTCTTGGGTTTTCTAGTTTTCCAAAGAGGAATCGAGGTAGATCCCTCATAAATCAAAGCTCTGATTGAACTAAAATCACCTAAACCAAGAAAAATATCCAAGGGCTGAATAGAATGATAGCAGCACTAAATAGGTTTATCTCTAAATATATGAATCGGTGCCTCCTTGTTCTTTAAAGCCTTGAGGGGAAGTAAGGCCCTAGAATGGACCTCTGAATGTGGGGAAGCCTTCTAACCACTCAAGCGATATTTAGCCTTCCCCGAACTCCTTTCAAAATCAATGTCAAGGGAAAAACTACTCCTATACTTAGCGGTATCAAAAAGTGTCATCAGCTCTGCGTTAGTCAGGGAAAACAATGGAACTTAAAGGCTTATCTTTTACTTCAGCAAGGCAATTCTGGACACCGAGACGAGGTACTCCGAAATTAAAAAACTAGCCTTAGCCTTGGTGGTATCCGCTCGGAAGCTCAGAGCATACTTTCAAGCCCATCCTATCATAATCCCTACATCCTATCCTTTAAAATCAGTGCTACATAAGCCCAAAGTTTCGAGACGACTGGTCAAATGGTCAATAGAATTGGGAGAATTTGACATATCCTATATACCGTGGACTGCTATCAAATGCCAAGTATTAGCAGACTTTATAGCAGAGTTCACTAGAACATAGCATTCGAAAGTTCAAACCACTACAGACACTTCGGTATAGCTACTTTACACCGATGGTTCGTCTACCGAAAAAGGCTCTAGAATAGGTATAATACTTCAAGTCTCTTGATGGGATCGTAATAGAAAAAGCCGTCAGCTTAGGATTCAGAGCCTCTAACAATAAAGCCGAGTATGAAGCACTTATCCTTGGGATGAAACTAGCTCTAGAATGTGAAGTTCTGGATCTTGACGCATTCTTTGACTCTCAACTTGTGGTGAGCTAAGTTTTGGGAAAGTTTTGCACTAAGGATAACAGAATAACCAGATACTCAAAGCTAGTGGAATCACTAAAGCAGTCTTTCTGCAAATTCACTATTCAGAAGATTGAAAGAAACCAAAACTCCGGGGCCAACGCTTTAGCAAATATGACCTCTCCTCTCAAGCCAGAAAGGGACTCAATGGTAAAAATCCCCTACCAAGCAAAACCTAGTACTGAGCTAATGCAGTCCATTCAAATTTTAGAACAATCTCAGAATTAGATGACTCCCATCATCCAGTATTTAAAAGAGGGGTTGCTTTTAGAAGACAAGAATCATACCAGAAGAATTCGAATTAGGGCAGTTCGATATTTAATTCTTAAGGGAAAGCTTTACCAAAGGTCATACATCCAGCCCCTCCTACAATGCTTAACTCCAAAAAAGGCCCACTACATCCTAGTTGAGATACATGAGGGGATCTGTGGCAACCTATAATAGCGGTATGACCATAGCCCACCGAGCACTAACTCAAGGCTACTACTAGCCCAGTATACCAAAACAGGCTAAGGAATATGCCTAGAAGTATGACAAATGTCAACGATTCACCTCATACCAACATCAACCTCATCATGAACTTGTCCCTATCACGAGTCCTTGGTCTTTTGCCCAATGGGGAATGGACATTGTAGGGCCATTGCCAAAAGCCCCTCAGAACAGGAGATTCCTGCTCGTCGTCATTGACTATTTTTCTAAATGGGCAGAGGCTGAACCATTGACCCACATAACAGAGGTAGAAGTAAAGAATTTCACTTGAAAAAATATAGTATGCAGGTTCGGTATACCCCGCGTCATTATTTCAGATAAAAGGATGCAGTTTGCTAGAAAGGCATTCGGGAAGTTCTATAAAGACCTACACATCAGTCACCACTTCTCCTCTCCAGGGCATCCTCAAGCTAATGGGCAAGCCGAAGCTAGCAACCGTACTATTCTTGAGGCAATTAAGAGAAGGTTGGGGGAATCCAAGAGAATATGGGTTGAAGAACTCCCTGGAGTACTCTGGGCCTACTGAACTACTAAAAGAACCCCAACTGCAAAAACACCATTTTCACTCACCTACGGCACCGAGGCAATCATTGCTATCGAAATTGACATGTCAACCCTTAAGACAGACTACTTTGACCAAGGGGCCAATAACCAACAGCTTACGGAGAATCTGGACTTACTAGAAGAAAGACATAAGCAAGCTCGGATTAGGACAGATATCTACCAGTAGAGAATGGCTAAATATTTCAACCAAGGGTTAAAACCCATTAATTTCGAACTCGGAGATCTTATCCTAAGAAGGGTGTTTCCAAACACTAAAGATCTCACCATGGGAAAGTTCTCTCCTAATTGGGAAGGACCTTACAAAATAACCAAGATTGTCAAACCTACGACTTATTGGTTGGAAGATTCAACTGGGAAGCTTGTACCCAGACCTTATAACATCGAACATTTACGCAAGTATTATCAATAAAAAAAGTTACTTTTGATTCACTTTAGAGTTTGTTATCAATGCGCAAACCCCTAAAAGACTTATATCAATTACAAATGTTACAGGTCTTATCCATTTTATCAATATATAGACCCCCAAAAAGACTTGTATCCATTACAAGAGCTACAGGTCTGGTCCATTTTTTCAATGCACAGACCCTTAAAGGTCTTATCCATTTATTACAAATGCTACAAGTCTGGTCAATTTTATTAATGCACAGACCCTAAAAAGTCTTGTATCCATTACAAGTGCTACAGGTCTGATCCAATTCACTCAATGTACAGACCCTATAAAAATCCTTATATCCATTACAAGTGCTACAGGTCTAGTCCATTTAATCAGTGTACAGACCTCTCAAGACCTTGTGTTCATTACGAGTGTTATGGGTCTGGTCCATTTTTTTATTTTACAAACCTCTAGAAAACCCTTGTTTTATTTACAAGTGTTATAAGTCTGTATATCATGAATTACCAATATGCAGACACTTAAGAAACCTTGTTTTAATTATAAATGTTACAGTTTTGTATATCTTGCTTTTTAGACCTCTGAAATAGCTTATGAGTGCTTTGGAGTCTCTAAAGAGCTTATGTTTTCTATTGGCCTGGATATTGAAGAAATTATCTTGAAGTCAGACATACCACAGAGATATCAAACAAGACACAAGTTCTGGAATGAATAAAATTTCATATATTAGCCCAAAAATGGGAAAATTACAAGATCAAAAAAAATAATACAAAAACATCCCTAGTCTACTCTGCTGCTGGTTCGGCAGTCTCTGGAGCAGCAACTTGAGGGAGTTCTGGATCCTCCTCATTTTCTTCATCTTCAGCATCCGACGCATCAATGTCGACTTGGAAGACTTCAATGTCATCTACCCCTGGCCCAATCAAATCCAATTACGGATCTTCGCCCTGAAGATTCGGTATCCATACTCGATCAACTAGCTCCCCAAATCCTGGACTTCAGCCTTCAGCCTTTAGATCCACCTTAGTTTGGGCTCTAACGACTTCAGTACTATCCTGAACCTTTTGGATAGAGGCAGCCTGGAAGTCTGCAAACCTTTTTTTGAGGTATCCAGCGAGGGCGTCCCTCTCAAACTCCAGAATTTAGTGGGAATTGGTAGTTTCCTTCAGTTTTTTCTCAGTTGTCGCCATAAAGACTGTGCAGTTTCCAACTAAAATCTGGCCTCATCGAGCTCAGATTGGAGGGCGTCAATATGCTCGAGGTCCTCCGAGGGGTCCACGATGCTTGCCAAGCCATTCATTGCCTGGAAGACACAAAGCAACACAATCAAGTTAAAATATGTTACAAAACCAAAAAAGTTATAAAAAAAAAAAAAAAAGGAGAAAATTATGCAGAACTCACCCTCATGTGAGAGGCCATCAGATCTTTGGAAACCTTCTAAGGCTTCAGCCCTTTGAACTTGCTTGGGCTCGTTGCCTAGAAATCCTCATAAACCTTCTTCACGACTATCGCGCCGAAATCATCAGACCTTGTGGAAGCAACAACAGATTTGCCTTTTCCCCTTTTCTTTTCAAAACAAAAGGCATCGGAGGCAGAGGGGCCTCCTAAATAGGGGAAATCCCTAAATCCTCCTGAGACGGTTCTCTCGGAGGAGTTGGAAATCAACCTCCTTCTCTTCACTAGAAGGGGAGGCTCGGCAGGGGAAAAACTTTGCCCAACCTTCTTCTTCTTCTTCTTCACTGGCACCCACCCGATGACCAGGGACTTCTTCAAACTTGCAGTGCGATCCTGCACCAGCCTAGCATCCATCAAGTTTTTTAGGTTAAGAATGGCCTCGTATGAGCAGTTGTTAGTCTAAAGAAGTTTCTTGTACTTCCTCTGGAGGTTGGAAGTGAAGATCAATCTTTTCCAAGCTCTCTTATCTGCACGGAAGCACATGATTAGGCTAAAAAAAAATAACAAATAGAATGAGAAAGCCCAAAGAACGTAGAACAAAAAAGGGGACCTCAGCCTTAATCCCAGTCTTTCATGGAAAGGTTGAAACTTGGCTCTCGAAGTCCTCGAACTCCCAGCCTCCTTTTACGAATAAGTACCACTTCTTTCAAGTCTTATTGGAAGTGAGTATAAAGGAGAAAGATCTAAACCCTTTGTCGAAAAATATATAAAACATACTCTCCGACTTCAGGTATTTCATGTCCATATTACTCCTAATCAATGGGAGGTCTACCTCGACATTGTTCAAGTGTCCTAAAACTATGAACCCCAATAAATGCCTCCAATTATTTATATTCAAATAGATGGGGCAGTTGTTAAACCAATTAAAAAATTCCCTAATAAAAGGGTGGAAGGGAAACCTAACCCCTATCTAGAACCACTCAAAGTAAGCATAGATCTCGCCTTGCTGAGTACTGAAGGGGCAATCTATGGGTCCTGGTACCTTACAGGACACGTTTGTAGGAAAGTCAAAAACAGCTCTCAGAGCATCTATCATGCCCAGAGTTGTGGCACTTTCTCCTTCCTCCCTTTTGTAGGGTCTACCCGAGGTCTCCCCCACAATATTTCTAGGCTCCATGAAAGCCTCAACTATCCTAATCTTAGAATCTCCGAATTGGACTATCAATAGATCTATTTTTTACATCTTTTGAAGGGCCACTAACCATTAAATTTACTTCTACTTGGTTATTTACTCCTTGAAGATCTACGATGTCATAACCAGCGTTTGACTGGAAGTCAGAGGCAGACATTGTTCAAAAGATAGAACAAAAGAGAAACAAAACTGAAAAAATTTAAGAAACGCTTGTAAACCAAACCTGACCGAGGTCTTTATTGAAGGGAACCCTCTAGTACACCGGAGATCACTTCAGAAATCGCTCTTGGGAGGTTGAGTATTCTCAAAACAGAATTCCAAATATTGAAAAGGGGAAATGGTGATGCGTTGCCCCCCCTTTATAGAAGCCCAATGGGTGCTCATGCTCGGGGACGTTGCTTCTAAACTGTTGCGACGATTGAGGCAATGATGACCTCATAATTCCAACCGACGACTGACGCAATGAATGTTGCATCAACGATTGTCTCCTCATAATACAAAGCGACACATTTATAACTATTACGCGTGTAATGCCTCAAAAAACCCTAACCTCAGCTCTGCATAGGTCCCACAGAACTGAGGCTCGGGGGTGGAGTAGTTGATATACCCTAAAGTGATAAATATATTCAAAGCATAACACGTGTATGTACAGAGCTCTTTAGGGTACAAATTAAGAAAGATTGTTTTATAAAAATCAAACGACACAGGGGTCAGAGGTATATGGTTCAGAATATAGCACCGCTTTTCATATCCTACCGACCTCAGAATAAGGAAATAGAGTTCAATATGAAAACTTACTATTTTCGGATATCTTCAAATCCTTGCTTTTATAGCTCATAATCCTACTCAACTTAGGAGATCTACGACCTATAAATAAGACCAAAATGTACGCTTTCAAATTATGTTCAATTCTTCTTTTTAATTACAACCTCTTTATTTACTGACTTTATCATCAAAGCGGCTAGAACCAGAGCCTTCCCGGTGAGTCTCTAATCTTGAGTTCTTGACAGGTAGTAAAAGACGAGGAGCCTTTCTAATCATAAAGGAGCAACATCAACTTGGTAGATAATTAAAAGGACTTATGGGTCCCTACCGGCATAGGGAGCCAACAAGATTAGATACCCTGGTACCATGTCAAGCAAGAGACTCCGGGTTTTGTCCAAGGGCGGCGAGTAGCAAACTCTGGTTTCAGTGCACGGGTAAGGACTGTCCACCTGCTAAAAAAAAGACGTGTTGATAGGGAGGAATCTGAGTAATGAATAAGGTGGTCTTTCACACCTGCTAAAAAAAAGACGTGTTGATGGATGGGGGAGGAGTTGATGGGGGAGGTATCTCAGTATTGAATGAGGTTGACCTTCACACCTCTTAGGGGGAGGAATTTGAGTAATGAATGAAAAAAACAATCGTGGACGAGAGACTTTTTCATAAATTCAGTACATAACATGATTCTGGTATTTTTCAATTACACTATCAGTATATTATATCTTATTAAATAAGATAAGTCATATCTCATATAACAAAATATTATTAAAATAGTACATTACCATGTCACTAAAAAATTTTCCTTAGATGGGAAAGGAATTTGAGTCATGAATGATGTGGACTCTCACCCCCAGATTTTTTTGAGATAAAATTGACAGATTCAATGTATAAAACTCCAAATCCAATATGTTCAAATCTCCACTCCGTTGACTCATTAAAGTGAGGTACATCAATCAGCCTTCCACCAGAAGGAACAAAAACATGCCTCATGCCTCACAATAGTAGTATTGTTTCTTAATCATGAAATTTAAGGGGAATCCGCATCAACTTCTTGTATATCCTGAGTTTTAATATATATATATATATATATATATATATATATATATATATATAGCTCAGGATGGTTTTACAATCAAACATCAGTCCTACAGAAAAATTTATGTGCCTTTGATCTATCACTAAGAGAAGGCCAGAATGATTTCAAGTTTTGGTGTTCAACATATACTGCGAGTTATAAGTAATTCTAATAGAGAATATATTTAGTCTTATTCTGGAACAGCAGACATTTATCCTAATACTGGAACCCAAAACTTTGAAGTAACACCATTAACACAACATTTGGCAGGTTAATGAAAAATAATCAATAGTCCAAAGGCACATGGTAAAATAAATATGAAAATTGAATAGAAATGTTTCTCTAAGCACCCTTGTCGGCTTTTGCAGCTGTGGCAGCAGCTTGTCCCCGTAGACGACCAGTTCTTCTGGCTGCAATAAGACCAACTTTTTGCCCAGGAGGAGCATCCCGGCGTACAGTACTGGCATGACCAATGTGCTGGTGATTACCACCACCGTGAGGATGCTCAACAGGATTCATGGCAACACCGCGAACCTTAGGGCCAGCAGTTCCTCTTGACTCTAAATTTGTGATACGCATTTCCTGCCTTCAGAAGTGGCTTCTCAGTCCTGCCTCCGCCTGCAACCTGACCAATCATAGCACGGCACCCACTTGGCAGAATCTTCTTGGCCCCAGATGGAAGCTTGACCCTACAGACAAATACCATAACAAGATAAGATTGACTAACAAACAACTTCGAACAAGTATAACCTACCTACTTAGAGATTAAAGAGCGATAACCCAACAGATTGGGACCCATCACATGGATCCAGAAACCATGACCATTAAGACAAGAAAAAGGATAAGGAACAAATCCTAGCCATGAGCTCTTTAAAGTCCTAAAAACTATATTTTAAGGAATGATCTTTTATACAGCAACCATTATGCACATGTGGATTCCATGTCCAAAACTTTACAGCCAGCCACTAATAAACTTTAACCCAAATGTGTGATCACATACTAATATGTGCAAGCTCAAATTATGGAAATGGTGAGCAATCCCCAGCAGAGTGGGAAAGGTGTAACAAGAAGAGTGCATGCTAATTTTAAGGGAAAAGCTCAGAGAAAAGTCGGTGATTGAACCCCCTCTTCATAATCTTATCATTGGCCAACATGGCAGCATACACAGTGCAATTATATAGTTCTGATAAATGTCTCAATGACACAAGGTCCACAGCTCCCTTGTGATGGAAATCCAATCCATAAGATTAACAGCCTAATATTAGAAATGCATCCACATACATGATCATGACACAAACAACCCAATGTATACGTGTGTAAATGAATCTAGATACACGAGTAAATGAATCTAGAGTACTGCTTGAGTGGGGGACAAATCAATAAAATTAAAAACATATAGAGATCAAGTGAAATTAATGTTTCAATCCAGTGGTTGACAAAAAGTTATACAGCAAGTTCATGTTAAAGGGACCCTATAAAAAAATAAGGGTAATTTTCATTAACCAAGAGAGACAATTACAAGAATCTCCCTCTTATTTTTAAAAATAACATTGGTCTACCCTATCAAAGTTTGTCAACTAATGGTGTTAATGGAAAATATAAATTTACCACAAAGCCACCATCAATATACCACAATCCACCATCATCTATACAAAAATTGACCCACAGCCCAAAGAGACCCACCAACCATACCACCACAGCCTTTACAACCAGAGACCCAACATCCACAATCATCATCACCAAGAAACCATGTATATCAACCAAAATCTTGTTTTTAATTCCCAATCCAAGACTGAAAATTTTCAATTACGGCAAGGCTGAGGATTACCTGAACTATTGCACTCTTTGACAATGGCAGAAATCACACTCAGCTACAACATTGTCGACAACAGTTCAGGGCTTGGATTCATGGCGATTAATTTACAAAGGTGAATGAAACAGATTCTGTACACCGATTGCAAATGGCCATTTGTTGTCTTTTGGTGTTTGAATCAAAGGTGGGTTGGACACAATTATTGGTCAATAGAGCTTGGCCATGACAGTAGAGACTCTACAACAACATAGTTCAGTAGTTGCTGCGATGATGGATTTGCAGTGGCAATGTAGAAAGTGATGTTGGTCGGTAACGGTCGTTCATGTGGGGAATTTTTGATAATGATGGGTTCAGGGTTTTAGAGAGAGAGAGAGAGAGAGAGAGAGAGAGTCTGGTAGTGTTCATGGCTTTGGTCATCAGCAAATGTATTGCTATAACCAAGGTTGTTGAAACGTTTATCAAAGGGCATATTATTTTTCAAAAATTGCGTATCAAATCGTATATCGTAAGATAAATGTCATTTTTTTTTAAATATACTTTTATAAATATATATACCTATCAGTATTTATATATTTATATATATATTGTGAAAAATGAATAAATAAAATTAGGATTCTAGACAGCCCAACTTTAATCAAATAAAAGTCCAACCAATAGTTTTAAAAGCTCAAAATATAACAATTCAAACAAAAGCCCAAAAACCCAGCCCAAGGAGTCCTTATCCTCTCTCACTCAATCACACTCGCATCAATATTGAAGATTCGAGAGCCAGCCCCTTATCCTCGCTCACTCTCTCGTAAGCATCCCACACTGCAAGAACTGATATAAGAAGAAAAAAAAAAGATATCCTACACACGAGAGAATTCAAAAGTCTCATCGAGATTTTCGAGACGATGAAGTCTGATCGAAGGAGATCATTGACAACAAGGTCAATGGAAGAGATTGACAATAATGCACGCAATCAGCAATGATAACAACGAGAATCGTTCAATCGATCAATACTCTATCTCTGACTCTTCAATCTTTTTCATTCTCGGTCCAGGTATGTTCAAAATCATTGTTTTCTCTCTTTCTCTATAGTATATTTGTTCCTAAAAAAAAATCAAAAAATTATGTGAGTTGCTCAGATTGCTCATATTGAACGATATGCACGATACGTTTACGAGCTTTGTATCGAACGATACAGTGCAGAAAGGATAAAAAAAAACTTATCCTATCATTCTATAGTTGTATCGTGATGTATCATACAATAAATATTGCTTATCATACATTTTTTACAACCAAGGCTATAACCCCATCTGAGTTGCTTGGATCTAACCCCAACTTCAGTGCATTTTTCTTATTTAATATAATTTCTTCACCAATAAATCTACTGATCCAATTGAGTAAATTGAGGCGGATGATCGTTTAGAGAACTAGTTTACCCAGGCAATGGAACCCAATGTACCACTGATTGATTTAGTTTTGATTCATTCGCTTGGGTTGTGTGTGTGTGTATATATATATATATATATATATATCTACTAGCCGATAACTTGTGTCAAAGAAAAATATAGAAACCCATTTGACGGAAGTTTGCAGTACCCCTTTAGTGAGGCCCACAAAAAGTTTCTAAAATCCCAATCAAGTCCCAAACTTGCAAATTCTACAGTCTTATCTCGTACGAGAAGAGGCTTTGGGAAATAGAGAAACAAAAAGATACCTAAACTGCAAGAGTAATAGATATATAGACCATGGATTTAAATCGCGGTCGTGGTGTAACGGTATCAGGGAGTATCGGGTTATTCGTAACGCGAATCGGAAACCGCAACCGTGAATTTTTTCAAACACTAGCAAATGTCTTAAAAGTCACTGATATGCATATCTTGACTACAATTATCACATTTTAATATTTTTTGCTATCATTTTTAAATTTTCTTACACCTAAAAAATATTTTTCTTATAAAAAAACACTTTAAAAGATATTTTAGTAATTTATATAGGTTTTTTCAAGTTAAACTAAAAAGAAAATAACATTTAATTTTAATAACATTACAACAAGTAATATAAATAATAACAAAAAAAATTATTAGCATGAAAATCAATTTAATTGATTGGTTATGGAACAAAAAAATATAAAAATTTTGAGGCCAATAGGCCTTTTCGAGTGCATATTGACCCCGAATGTTTTGGTAACTCATTTCAATTTTTTTTGAATTATTTTGTTAAGTATCTCACTTGTATATAAATCTTATAAAAATAGAAATCATAAAAATTATGTTGAAAAAAATTAAAAAGTAAAACAAATTAAAAATTTGAGAAAAAAAAATCTTAAAACAATCCTAACAGTCTTGTAACGGCCGTAACGGTCTGTAACGGGCATAATGGCCGATACGTAACGGTATCGGCCGATACGACTGTGAATTTTAGTCACACCGATATATTGGCCAGTATCAGTATCGGAGGGTCAAAAAACCAATACGTAACGTAATGGCCATTATTTAACACCATGATATATACACACATATATAACAAATAGATCTGTATTGATACACACATCTATATTTATATAGTTATACATAAAAAAAGGGATTGTATTGGTACTGAATGTCAAGGTTTTGAAGACATTATAGGTATCATAGCCGACATTAATGAAGGCTGAATTAATTTAGTAAGGGAGGAGAGACGGCAAGGACTTATTTTTTTAACTAGGGTAAATTTGACTTTGTATGTATTAGGAAGCAAATTAGGCATTTAGAAATTTTAAAAAAAAATGATGTCAATAATTTCCTGTCATTAACCATGATGGTTGATTGCCAAAAGGGAGAAGGGTTATCAACTATAAAGCATAGACACTCTATTTTATCTCACGTATCCGTGTCGGACACAGACATGGACACACTTGGGCACGCGAAAAAAGAGCCTAATTTTTTCTGAAATTCGGGCACGTCCCAGACACGTTGGGGGACATGTTTTGGACACGTTTTTAGATTTTTTTGGGCGTTTTTCTTTCTTTTTCTCTCTCTTTTTCTTTTTTTCTTTACTATTGTTTTTTATACACACAAATATATATATATATATATAATAGTTAGCAAATTTGTTTTGAAATTCGAATAATGAATTTTGATTCTTAAATTTTTATTCATTGACTTTTTAATTTTGACATTAATAATATTTACATAATTTGTATATTTTTATGCCAATTTTAATTGATTTAATATTAAATTTTTATTATATAGACATATAAAAAATATAAAATATTTATATATATATATATATACTCAACATATTCGTGTCCTAATTTTTTTAAAAATACCATGTCTACATGTCCTTGTCGTGTCGTATCTATGTCCCGTGTTTGTATCCGTACTTCTTAGATTATCGAAATATAAACCTCGAAGCAGTTTTTGTGTACCCTTCGTGTGGCAGCGCCAGCTCTAGTTGGCATGCATTTTTCCATGTCATGTGGCAACACGCCGCCATAAAGTGCCATCATAGCACCACTAAATTGCACCATGTGACAAACTGGCACAGGTTGACAAAACATGAAGTCCAAAATACCAACCTCATTATTATAACTAGCACCGACTATTGAATTGACCTTCATTACCATAATTCGCTCACCCCTTAGCGAATTGCGAATTGGATTGAACAATCCAAAAGGATGGATCATTAGCAATTTGGAACACACTTTAGCGTTCTAATATAAAATATCAAAGTTTCAAAAAATCATACAACAAACAATGTAATTAGAGACGAAAGGCACCCTTAAGGCACTAAGGTCTTACATTGCCAGTGACAAAAAAATATTAGCCTAAGTGAAGTAAGGCGCTAACTAATAAAAGAATCAAAATATATATATTACACATTAAATTTTATTTTATTTTAAGTTAAATAATATCTTATCATTAAAATAATTATTATGTAACACTAAGAAGTTCAATCTAAAAGTTACATATGGCAGTATTGAAGTGATGTAACCATTTTAAGTTTTACTGCTTTTTTTCTAAATTAATATTCAAAGTTTCGTTATTTATCCAAGTCTTGTAGGAAAAATTTTTGTAAACTTGCTTGTCCTAATAATATGGAAGACATGATTGGTAGGGACAATCTCGTAGTTATAATCTAATTCTCTAAGAACCAGGCCTATGTTGGAAAGACTTTTCATATAGGTGATCAATTTGGTTAATTAAAGGAAAATGTTTTATCATAAATAAGCTCGTATTTTGTGAAGAATGATAATAATTTGTTAGTTATATAAGATGAAACATCAATCCAAAAATTTATGTTGAAAGTGTTACTCTCCAAAACTTTGAATTTTTTGTAACATTTCAAATATTTAAATATTTATTAGGCTAATTTTGAGCTAATGTTTGATAATAATACTTATACTAATAGTAAATTGGACAATAATACTTCTAGAGTATAATTATATTCTTTTATAATGATATGCCTCATTCGAAACTGTTAAATAAGCGCATAAAAAACTATAAATATAAAGGCATACAAATAAAATATGTTACAATAATTTATATGGCTGTTTCAAGATTGTTATGTCTGTTTTTTGATTTTTTTTTTTTTAATTTTTAAATTTTCCTTAATTTTTTCAACAAAATTCTTATGATTTCTGTTTTTATAAAATACACAAAAGAGATACTAAACAAAATAATCCAAAAAAAATAAAATGGGTTATCAAAACACTTGGGTCAATATGAACTCGAAAAGGCCTCTTGGGCTCAAAATTTTACATTTTATTATTCCATAACTAATCAATTAAATTGATTTTAATGCTTATAACTATTTTTTGTTATTATTTATATTACTTTTTGTAATTATTCAAACTAAATGATATTTCTCATTAGTTTAACTTTAAAAAATTCATATAAAATAATAAAATATCTTCTTAAGTGTAATTTATAAGAAAATTAAAAATTAATAGTAAAAAATATTAAAATATGATAATTGTAGTCAAGATACGTGTACCAGTGACTTTTAAGAAATTTGCTAGTGTTTGAAAAAAAATTACGATTGCATTTTCCAATTTACATTACGAATGACCCGATACTCCCGCTACCGTTACTCCGCGACCAAGTCGTATCCCGAAACCGCGATTTAAATCCATGGTTTCAGGTAACATTGGAATTGACTAACTTCTACATTGTTTTGACTTGCACTGACCATTAAACTCACAAGCACCTTTATTGTTTTGACTTTTGTACTAACAAGAGGTAACATTGGAATTGACTAACTTCTACATTGTTTTGACTTTTGTACTAACAGGAGGTAACATTGGAATTGACTAACTTCTACATTGTTTTGACTTGCACTGACCATTAAACTCACAACCACCTTTATTGCTTTGACTTTTGTACTAACAGGAGAAATGACTTGCATCAGCCAATAAACTAACATGTCTTTTGAGATAAATCCAACGAGATTTAAGTCAACCAAACAAGAGGTCTTCATTGGGGCCACAAAGCTTCTCAATAAGATTGAATATAAATGTTGATGGTGGTGGCAATAGTGGCCAAAATCCCAAACAAAGCGTACAACAAAATTATATTTCTCTAAACCAACTCAACAAAACCTTATCCAAACCTTTGATCACCAAATAATCATAATCAAACTATTCTATAGTTGTTTTGCTAAAAACATTAAGAATTGCCCTCCCAAAAAAATCTTGATTTTTCATAAGAACTCCTCCCAAATATTAATGTATAAACTTCCGTCCCCATGCAAAGTTTCCCAAACCAAACAAGCCCAGCGAGCTGTAGCTTTCTAGGTTTTCATCATCCAATTCACAACAAATCGAATGAAACTAGCCAAAAAAGAAGTAATTACTTTCTGGATTTGCCACTGCTAACAATGCAAACATTATCTACAGTTTAGCTAATAGGCCATTGTATCCATACATCATCAGAAATTATTTATCAATAAAAAAAAAATCTCTTAAATCTTGAAAAAAAAAAAAACACCACTCAATCTCTCAAATTAGCCAGATCTCCAAAATCAAAAGCTTTGGGGCATCTCTCTCAATGTAGATCCAATCATTGCCCTTCCTAAATATCTATCTATGACAGATTTGTATTACATGCATGCTATTTCATAAAACCTTAAGTTTAAAGCTGTCCACCCAAAATTATTATCCCGTATTTATTCCATATTTTGTCTAATCAGTACACACCAAGAATGTAGTCCTAGGTGAAAATTCAGAAAACAAAATCAGAAAATAAACATCAAGAGAGCAGAACTAAATAGAGATTAGAATATAAACCATCAAAAGTGAATGGATCTCTAGCATTTCACATGGCAAACGAAATCAGAAAATAAACCATCTTAAGCCACAAAAGATAACAATCATCTTAAAAGAGAGCAGAACTAAATAATAGAGATTAGAAATCCACCAATTATTTTTATTTTGATAAGTTAGAAATCCACCAATTACTCGATAAAGAATTATAAAAATTTCTTAACTGAACAATTATTAATTAATTTGCCCCCAGCGTTCAAGCATAATTCTTTCAGTATCAACAGAAACTTTTTAATTACTTCCTAATAATTTCCTGCTACAGCAGAACACTACATGGTAATATGGTATACCCCCCCCCCCCCCCCCCCCCCGGTGTTAGCATGAGCAAATAAAGGCACAAAATCAGTTATAAACCTTTTTTTCAAACCCCAAATTTTCATCTAAAACCATCATATAATTTCAGGCATGTATTTTAAGAGTCCCAAGACTCCCAACCCCCACAATGATAACCTCTTAGTCCCCACGCAGACAAGCAAATGTACCGAAATTCCCTACTAACCAAATAGCAAACCCCTTCCTTGAATTCCACGATGTCAATATTCATATAGTAAGCATATTACAAGTTTGAAAGCAATTCAGATTTCAGCCCGTACAGACGTGATGCAGCACATTCCCGTTCAAAGCTGCTCCCAGTATCGTATGGCCGTATAGACAAACACATGCTTCATAGGGTAAAACATTGTACCCGAAAATTTGAATGATAATGGAAAGAAAACTTAACTAAAAAATTTAGACTACATCAAATCTTGACCCACAACTGACAGTTTTACCTGCAGATGCATAAGAACTTACAAACTTAAATTTGATCTGTGTGTGTGAGTGCCTAAGTAAAATACAATATATATGGTAAGCAACCTATAGTGCCCAGTTTATCAACTAAAATCCAGAATTATTAGCTGATTTAAAACGGATAGATTTGCATACTATAAACCAAAAAAAATCAGTAGAAAATAATAAATACGCTCCCCCCCCCCCCCCAAAAAAAAAAAAACAAGGAAAATCCGTATGTATACCTGGTGGTACCATTATCAGGATTGTGACTGATAACAATGGCGTAGTCTCCAGAAGCCCTAGCTAAGACACCACGGTCGCCCACATGGTGCTCCACGTTGGAGACAACCGCACCTTCAGGGATCGAGCGCAGAGGCAACACGTTGCCTACGACGAGGTTTGCTTTCTTGCCACAGTACACGAACTGACCGGTGTACATGCCCTCGGCGGCGATAAAGAGCTCCTTCTGGTGCTTGTAGCGGAAGGGGTGGCGGAAGGTGACCCGTGCGAGCGGAGCACCCCGACCCGGGTCGTGGACTATCTCGGTGATGACCCCTTTGAGGTAGCCGTTGCGCTCGCCGAAGTCGAGGCTCCGGAAGCGGGCGGGACCCTTACGGTGGTGGGTGTGGGACTTGAAGACCGAGCCGGCACCCTTACGCTGGGCTCGTATGACGCGACCCATCTCTGTGACTAGGGTTAGGGTTTTGGGACGGCGTACAGGTGAAGGGGACGGTGGAGAGAAAATAAGTACATATAGGCGGCATAGTGTAATTAGCGAAGAAAAAAATTAGTGATTGGGCTTTATAAGCATTGGGCCAACTACTAATTGGCTAACCCAATTTTGAACCAACCCCTGAAGTCAGGTATTAAGCCCAATCATAGCCAGCAGCACGTCCTCTATTAAAGAAAAAATGTATTGGATCCGGCAATTGGATATAGGCTGGTTCATGCATTTTGATCCAAAAGGAAAAAGTGCAAGCATCCCAAAATAATCTGCAAAGGTCTTAGACCACTCTCCACGCAAAATGCATGACTTTGAATCCCCCTCTCCCTTTCTATGTTGGCAAAAAAACTTATTCTGCAAAATAAAATAAAAAAAGTGGATTTTATTGGGCCTTTAATTGTGACTCTCAACTGGACCCAAGAAAGTTAATAATTAATATTCAATAAGTTAATAATCTCTAATAATTAATACATTTTTAAAAACTAACTTAATTCTATGTTGAATAATTAATAATTCTATTACTTAATAATTAATACATTTTTTATAAAAAAATTTTGTAATATTAATTATTAGAGAGATAAAAATAGTTATATTTGTACTTATATATTTTATTTATGACATATCTTGATAATTATATTTATTAAATTTACATAATTAAAGTTAAAAGTATTTGAAATGAGAAAAATTATAACATAAAAAACATAACTTCTTTACTTAAAATAAATATTAAGAGTTTTTTTATGTCATAAGTTCAATATTGTATGTATTTTTTATAAAAAAAAAAAATTAAAATGTCATTAAAAAATTACATATGAGGTTTTACTTTTGTACCAAAATTATTCACATGTAAGAAACATTTATCGGTTAATAAAAATATGAAAAAACTTAATAATTAATCATTCTAATAATTAATAATTTTTTAATCTCTCATATTTATTAATTACGAGAAATTTCAAAAAGCATAAAAGTTGGCCTATTTGCCTATTTGGGCTTATTGAGCTTAGCATGTTCCAAAATTCTTTCTCCAACAAACTCCCCATCATCCTCCCTAAAGTGTGGTAAGTCCAAATCACTTTCCGCAATTAACGAGAGAGATAAAAAAAAAAAAAAAAAAATTGACTCCCTAGTCGATGAATCGTACGAAAATTGTTAGGACTCTCAGAGATTCACAAATTGTAACAATAAACAAGCAGTAAATTCACTCTAACGGTAACTTTTTTTTGAAAAAAATAATTTTATAAATACAACAATTACTCAAATTAACAAACATCAAATGATCCGCAAATCTCACTTTAAAAAAAATTGATTGATCATTCTTGAGTCTTCTCTATGCTCTGACTAAATCAACTTCTTTCTCCTTAGGGTTTTCATAAATCAACTTTTTTTTCTTTAGGGTTTTCAGATCATCAATTGTGGTGAAAATTTCAACTCTTCTTTCATTGATGTGTAGAGCTATATATATATATATATATGTATGTATGTATGTATGTATGTATGTATATGTATACTGAAATTGTCAAAACCCCTTCCCCTTCTCTAAGTTGAAGACTCATCCCCCATCCAGCCATTCCCAATTTATGCGTACATGAAATAAAAGGCGAGGGGCAGGGTTTCTTCTATAGATTCTAAAATACTCCCTCACATTTATTTTATATTTACTATTTATTTCTTTTATATTTTATATTTTTTAAATGTGTCGTGTCTTTTTATTGAAAAAAAAAAAAAACTATGGTGTATGTGGGTTATTAAATGAATTAAAGTACGGTCTCAATTTTATGTGGTGTTTGTGTGAGTTAAATTAATTAATTGTGGTCTCTATTTAATGTGGTTTGTGTGAATTATAAATTAATTAAATATATTTTTTTCATTCTAGTCTATTAAATTGTAACACTTGTATTAAGTTTTTTTATTTTTTTAATCTTAATTAATCTTTCGTTTAATATTTAGTTAGATTAAATGAGTGCTTAAATTTAAATTTAGAATTTTTATTTTTTTTTTATAATACAAATTATGTGTACAGCTGAATTCTCAAGATTACGCGTATTACCACTCTCCTTTTACTGATCAAGGGTAACCATGATAATTCAATTTGAACGAAAAATTATGATCAAGTCAACCAATATTTGAATCCACCTGTTGTCTCGTCTCAAATTTTTGTACAATTTGAATGCACCACCAAGAACTCACAACGATCTCCTTGTATATGTTTATCTCAATATTAGCATGGACATAGTGCAAGGAAATGAGCCAAAAAGTAAAAAAATATTGGGAAAGAATTTGGGATTATTTTCACAAGTACAAGAAATTTATAGCTTCACGTAATGCCAATTCTCTAATGCATCGTTGATCAGCAATTCAACTATCGGTAAATAAGTTTTGTGAGAACTATACTCAAATTGAATTAAGATGTCAGAGTGGTGTTACTTATCAAGGCAAGGTATTCATATTATTAAAATTCATATATTTAAAGTTATTTTATTTTTTATATGATAACTAATTCATTTTATATATATATATATATATATATTCAGATATTTGAAGCAACTGAGATGTACAACAATTTTCAACATCATCGGATTTCAATTTTTACATTGTTGGCATGAATTGAGGGATTATCTGAAATAAATGGTGGATGGTTCAAAGAAAAAGTCCAAAAATTTTAAAATTGCGAGTCCTATTGCCTCTTCTCCTTCAACTCCTAATTCAATAAATTTAGAAGAAGACGATATTGCATATGGTAGCTTTGAAGAGAGATTCGAGAGGCCACTAGGCAGAAAGCTTGAAAAGGAATTGTTAAAAAATGGGGAAAACAAAGAGAGAACATTTCAAGATAATTCATGGCACCTTGTTACAGTGATGCTAGAAGAATCTAGGAAGAGGAAAAAAAAATAGATTGCAAGAAATGTGAATATTATGACAAAACATGTGTTCATGTGAAAGTGAGGCTTCCGCTTGAGCAAGAAACGTTTCGATTTCAAAAACAACAAGAGGAACAAAGGCATTTTCTTGAGCAAGAAGAATTGTGAGTTAGACAACAAAAAAAGAAAGACAGAATAATGGTTATAGATATTACTAACATGTCTAAAATTCAAGCAAATTATTTTAAGAGCCATCAAATGAAAATCATTGCAAAAAGAGTTGGTAGCAGTTTTAATTAGAATCCATTGTTTAATTTATTATATTTTCTTTAGGATTATGTCTTATGTTGTATTTATATTTTTAAGATTATGCCTTATGTTGTAGTTTACTTTTAAAAAAATTGAAGTGTTGGTTGAAATAAAAAGTGATTATTGAAAAAATATAGCATTTAAAACAACATCAGATTAACATAAATTGGAAAGGCCTAATTAATAAAGATAATATAGCATTTAAGCTAAAATGGATAACAACAATCTCCTATTCAACATAAAAACAATGATTCTAAACTATGTTGATGGATAAAACATTATTTTCCTCCTTGTAGTTGCCACATGTGCTCCAAAAGATCTAATACAAATGAACTTTCATTACTTGCATTATAGTTGAAGTCGGTCTGATTGTCATTTCACTCATCCTCAATAATCATGTTATACATTATTATTCATGTTTGCATAATATCTTTAAGTGTTTCTTGCTCTCAAAAATGTGTTGGTTTACACACGATTGCAAAACATGCTTGGAATTGGACATTAGGGTAGTGTGAATAATTCTCTCCCGTATATATAAGATGAGGCTACATGAAAATGAGAACATGCTTTTCCTTTTACTAGTAGAGATGCACTGTGAGTAGGTTTTGAAATAATTTAAGTATTTAAATATAATATTCTAGGAAGAAAACTAAAATAAAAAGGAGATTCTTCTAATTAAGAAAATTTTTAAAGGAGTTAATGTAATTTATCATTTTAGAAATTATTTTTGTTCAAATAAATAATAATTTTTTTATTTATAAATATGCAAAGAATGGGTGGGTTTTTGAATTTGTATTAGATCAAAGAATTTTTAGGGATTTGTTAACTGCTTTAGAGTTCATCTCTTAGATAAATATCACAAGTTACTGTAGGCATTAATACAATCACAATGTCTACAACCTTGATCATTTTATTAGTTATATCTACTAATCATATAGTTAATTAGTATTATGTTAGTTAGATATAAAAACAACTCAAGATATAGTAGTAAAGAAATATTTGCACTCCATGACAAATTAAAAGTGGCAGTCCATCAAAATATAAACAAAGAACAAAAAAGAGAGTTAATTGTTCCAATTTTCACATCTTATATATCTCAAGGCTGACTTTTCAAGCAATAAAGTCATATAGTTTTAGTCATTCTCTACTTTTATTTTCTTTTTAAAGATATTTTTGTTATTTTTTCTTCTACTTTACTTCTTTCTCTTGTAATAATTCTTAATCTTTTCGTCTTCTTCAATTAATCAACTATTACTTTTCATTTGACTTCAAGTTGTTGATCTTATTTGGTTTCCTCTTTTTCTTTTTTCTCTCTTTGTTTCAATCTTTTCTTCTTTGTCAATTTTTACTAAATCCTTTTCTCGAGCAACTTCAAATGCTCATGCAATTATTGTAAATTTTTCATCCGCAACAAAATGATTTATTCTATTTGACTGAACAAAATCTTGCACTCCAATTTGTAAAAAATAACAGTAAGTATCCATAGACTACTTTGTATTTTGAAAATGATATTATAAAAATTAAAACCATATCACTCCCTTATACATGTCTTGATGTTTGACTTCCTTGGCTCCGATTCTCTTTGGAAATGCTAGTTGCTAACCATTTCTGCCATTGTTGGATGAAGAACAGGAGCAACATCTCTTGTCTAGCTAACAACATAAAGTCTAAATGCTTTCTTCAAGACCCAAAGCACAATTATAGACTACAATTAGTTATCAATATAATTAAGTTTTGTTGCAAAGTAGCATGGTGAGTGACATATAGTTTGGAGTGAAAAGTAGAGAGAAAACATTGAAAAAATTCTAAGTGATACAAAGAGCTACAATCAATAAATAATAAATAATAAAAAAAGATTGAAAACATTAAAAAAGATCATGATAAATCTAAAATCAAACAAGTGGTAAATATAAATAAAAAATATCATGATAGATGAATCTAAAAGCATCTAATTGTAGTAAATTAAATATAAAAGTCCATGTCCATGTCCTTTTCATTTTGCATTACATCTCATATAATTGAAGGTGGAATTTTGGAGCAATAAAGGTGTGGATAGATTTAGACATTCTCAAGCTTAATTTTCTTTTTTAAGATGGTTGGGTTTTTTTTCTTCGAAATTTGCTTCTGTCGCTTGTAAAAAGCATTAAGATTCTCATCATCTTCAATTTCGACCGGTTCCTTTTCATTTGGATTGGATTTATTGACATTAGTGGAATTTATCAAAGAAACTAAAAGTAATTGTGAAACACTAACAAGCCCTAACATCAAATGCACAAAATGTCTTGAAGACATGTAATCAAATCACAAACGATGAATTTGGAAATCATTGGTTGAATCATACAAAGAAGGGTCATGAGAAGAAAGATATGAACGGTTAAAAAGAAAAGGAAAGAAGACAAACCCTGATTAGTGACGATATCTCTTAGAAGCCAAATCGCAACAATGAAAAAATTAGGAACTCAATTAATTGAAGCATGAAGAGTGAAGAATACCCGACCAGAGAGGAGGAAGATGACTGATGATGAGGCGGCACAGGGGTAGTTGCAACCATAGAGGGAGACAATTAGTGAGAAGGTGAGAGTCTAAGATGGAATCTTCTAAAACCCTAATAACGGAATATACGAGGCATTTTATATCACAGGTAATTTTGACATTATATAAAATATAAGGGAAAATTTTAGTAAATTAGTGAGATAAGTGGAGTGGGGCGGGGTAAATTGCCATCCCTGCTTGGGCATCTCTCTAAATGTTATGACAGCTATTAAAATATCATGTTAAAAAAATAAAATAAAAACTGAAATAGTATAAAACATGAAACAATATTTAAATCTTGTAATAGAATATTCATACAGAATACAAGGAACACAACTAAGGAGTTAAGTAAAAATCAATCAAGAGAATACTCACTTAGCCCAGGTAAGAATTGGATTATACATTTGGGAATCAAGACAGAAGCACTTTTAAAACCCACAAAAAGTCAACATGCATCCAGTCCTAGAGAGAGCTTGCAATGCTGCAATCTGTTTATCTTTAATCAAGTCAGAATATTTCTTGTAGGGCAGCTTTAATTTTTCCTCAACTATCATCATAGTTCCACCCAATATTCCTTGGCAAAAAAATGCAGAAAATATTCTATTAGTTCAAGGTAAAAAAAAAAAAGATATGTAACACAAAAATTGATATATATATATATATATATATATAGAGAGAGAGAGAGAGAGAGAGAGAAAAAAAAAAAGAGTTATATAATACAAGAGGGACCATTTCTTGGCGTAACGGTAAATCTCAGAACAATCACAAAAACAACACATGTTGAAGATGACCTTGTGTCGATTTATCAATTCCTTTTACCTTGTACCCAACAAATAAAAACTAATTTTTTTTTATGACTAATATGGTGAAAAGAAGTTATTTCATTCCTCATAAAAATACATAATGTGAGCAATCTTCCCATTAGTAAAGAAGTCATCCTCTAAAGTTTAGATTTTAGTGATTGCTAAGGTATAAGCTCTTAGTTTCGGTCATGCAATACATACTAATTCTGTAGGCAAACTACTTATCCAATTAACAAAGCTGTCACTTATTTATTTCATGTCAAAAGGAGAACACCAACCTTGTATTCAAAAGTTCCTAATCATATCCATTAGGAATCAATTTGCGTAATCATTTTTCAGCATTTTACTATCTCACTTGAACTATGTAACATCTTTGGGTACTACATTAGAGAGGCTTCAAGAATTTCAAACACATGAAGCTTAAGATGCAAGTATGCACGGGCTCTCTCCATCTAAGAAAGGGTAGAATGAGACCTAACCCTAAGATAGGCCAGCTTTAATTTTTGCAATAGTATTGATTTTTGAATTCCATCATTGTTGATCATGCTGAGCATTAAGACTCTATTTGGTTGGTGCACTTAGTGAGGGAATGGAATAAGGGAATTTTTTGGTGCACTGCATGTGTAAAAATAAGGATTCAAATTTGATAGCAGTCATTTTGTGTAAATAATAATAAAGATTTGGTCTGTCTCCAAGCCACATCTCCCAGCATCTTGTACAAGCAAGACTAACACTTAAGGATGACATTTTTTTGTAAGAGAAAGGAAAATTGACATTCACAAAATATAAACACACCACATGACCATATATCTAAAGAAACAACATTCCACATATTGCAGATGGGATAATAAAGACCATAGATTTAATTAACAAAACCCATAACAAAAATAAAAGTGGAAAAAAAAAACACGAAGGCAAAAGAACAAGATGGTGTGTTTTAGCAAATCGATTGGTTCACATGAGAACAGAAGACGCTCCCAAATTTCTAGTAGCCCAATTTTGAGGCAACCATGTCTTGAAAATTTGGTAATGTTACAGTTATGGATAAGAAACAAAGTCTTCCTTCAAATGCATGTCACCAAATTATAATGCAATCAAATCATAACACATGAAAGGTTGAAAATCTTTGAATTTTCATGTCATATAAAAGCATTAATATGCATCCCATACCTTCATAAAATGCAATGTACTATCTTGGGGTTTAACACCAAAAAGAAGGTAAAAAATGCAAAGAGTTAAATTTTTCTTTAATAAAAAAATGGCTAGATTAGAATATACAATTTCTTGAGACATTATTAGAAAGTGCTTGGTTGCCCAGTGAATAAATGTATAAGAAAGTGCTTTCAAATACATTTAAAAGCCCAATTTATGTGGAGGGAGGAACAAATTTTGAGAAGATTTTGGTGTAATCGAAAAAAAAAAAAGAAAATCCAAGTAAAGTGAGGATGAAGGATATCCCAACCCAATGGTCATTAACCAAAACAAAAGCATTGAGAAATGTTGATGTTAAAAAACAACATGGCATTGGAAATTTAACACCTGGAATGGTGAATGTGCTTAGAATTTTAGGCAGTGGACTTAACCCCCACCCAAAAAAAAAAATTAAAAAATTTAGAAATTGAGAGACCAGAGAAAAGTGAACTACATTCACAAAAGAAACTAAGATCATCTCAAGCTCTACGTAATTAAAAGATACGAGAGGACAGCTCTAAATTCAATGCAATCGATTGAAGAGTGAAGAGTCAAATTGCCACAAAAGAAAACTATTATTTGGATATGAAGAGTCTTGCGATCTCTTTTGAGCCTTTGTATAGAGAGAAAAATAATGTATCAAGTAGTCTTTTATATATATCAAAGTAGTGTGCGCGCGCTAGAAAAACCCTTGTGCCTATCTTAAAAGTTAAACTGTAAAAACAAGCTAAAGGTGTTTCAATTGAAAAAAATAACATGACCAAGCATGAAAGAAGAGATCATCATATGAAATGTAATTAAAGGTGAAAAAGTGGTTTTGCCCAAGGCAAGAAGCCCAATGAAAAGTGCTTTCCAAGGAGCAATTTTTTGCAATAGTTAATTCAAAACACTTTAAAATACAAGCAAAAGAAAAGCATACAAACTAAGCTGCACACACACACACATTGAGCAACAAATGGGTTAAATACAAGAATTCAAAGTTTATCTAATAATGAGCATGCATCACAACTCCATAAAAGAAATTCATTATAAATAGATGCTAATAATTCAAGCATAAAAAATATTTTCTTCTTGGGGAGAGAGAGAGAGAGAGAGAGAGAGAGAGAGAGGGGTGGGCAGAGAGTAAAGACGAAAAGAAAGAATAATTATGAAAAAAATAAATAGATGATGAAATTTTGTGATAGGGGTTGAGATTTTGACACAACCACCAACATGCTATAAACACAAAATGAATGTGGCATTTCATAACACTTTCTATATCAACCTGAATGTGACATTTCATAACATTTTCTATTTCCAGTTCTTTTTCCCTTTAAAACAAAAAACAAAAAATATGTTTAGTATCCAATTTTGTCGTTAAAAAAATGAAAACAAAAATAATTAAAACCAATTTGATAATAGATTATAATGTTATTTTCTTATATTCAAGTGCATCATTAGTTCTATTATGCCCCATCAATACAAATGGAAAAGAAAGAACATGAACAAAGTAACGAACGTATTAAGATACATAACAATACACATATTTATTTTTTCTATTGTGCTTTTTGTTAGAATCTCCTTTCTCTCTATTTTTTCTGTTCTTATTTTTCTACACTTGCAACCAGGTCTTATTAACCACTCTTTTAAATCATTAAAAAATACTACTTTGATAAGTACAATTCTTTCCTCCAATAAGATTCAAGCTTAAGAATGAAAAGAGACTACCAAAAAGAGCCAAGGTACTATTCACATCACTTCTACTTTGATAAGTACAATTCTTTCCTCCAATAAGATTCAAGCTTAAGAATGAAAAGAGACTACCAAAAAGAGCCAAGATACTATTCACATCACTTCCCAGCACCCTGAACACCCTTCTCAAAAAGAAAAAGTATAAGCATAATTGGGAAATCAAAGAGAATGTTGGCAAATGTTAATGAACCACAAGTTATCATGACTTGTAGTATGAAAAGCACATAGGTGCATAGAGGATGAGCTTATTCTTTAATCCATATTCGTAATATTTTTTATTCTTTAAGAAAAATAAAATAAATAAATTAGAGATATAGGAGTAATGAACAATCGGCTTCTAAGTTTCATTAAGATTTTTTTCTCAAATTTATTTTTATGGTTTAGTTCCCACACTCTTATGCTAAAAACTCTTGTTTTACCTAATACACTGATGCAAATCTTCCTCTAAGATCCATTGGTGTTATTTCTGTTATATATACAGGTACTCGTTTGACAACAGACGACAACACCTTTATCCATGACATGAAATAGGTAACAAGATAACGTGCAAACACTCTCATTACTACAATTAACAAGTAAAAAAGAAGCCCAATCCTACATCCCATGGCATGAGCACTCTTTCAAGGTCAAGGACCAATCACCTTTTCAAAGAACATTAAATAATTAATATAGTGAATTAATCATGGAAAAAGTTCATTTATTGATTCTTAAAGTTAAAAAATCCTTCTATAAAAAAAAGTAATAAATTCAAGACAAATACAGTATAAACAAAAGAAAACTAATAAGAGAAATTAGTACATGGATTCTACTCCATTAAAACCAGCTTAATACACCATTTCACCTGACTGTGACAACAATAAATGGATTCTATGTTCTTCTATGTTTTTTTTCCTCTGCCAACTGACAAGGTTATTTTGTTTCACTTTATTCCGAATTAAACATTATCAGCGAATTTTTTACGAAACTCTTGTGTGTGTGTGTGTGTTTTTTTTTTATTTAACCAATGTTTTCACTTATTTATCAAACCCTTGTAGTTTTTAAAATCCCATCTTGAATATGCGATTTCAAAGCCAATTTTTTAACGAAATTGCATCTTCAAGATACGAGTTTGAAATCGTATCTTGAAAATGTGATTTTAAACCAATAACAATTTGGGATGACTCTCAAGTCTTTATTGGTTTGAAATCGCATCTTCAAAATGCAATTTCGTTAAAAAATTAACTTCGAAATCGCATCTTCAAGATACGATTTCAAAAACTACATGAGTTTGGTAAATAAGTAAAAAACTACTTGGCTCAAATTAAATCAAACCCAAACCACATGGGTTTGGTAAAAAATTCCATTATTAGCATTTATTTGAATTTGATTATGCACGAAAAACTCCCAATTTCCTCTTTAACCAAGCTAAAGCTTATTGTGAAACAAGATATTTTCTATTTTTTATTCAAGAAAATTTTGGTATTTCCTACTGTTGAGAGAGCTTGGTATACATTGTTGGTCCACTCTGTTATAGCTTAAGCTTTTGGAGTAATTGGTGATCTAACACCTACTACTCTGCATGATCAAATATTCATAATTGTACCAAAAACAACCGAGCAAATTAAGCAAGTCCATAAAAAGCAAAAATATAATCTCATAGTCATAGGCGTACTGCGTACATGATAATAGGATAACACAAACCTTTATTCTAAGCTTGAAGGATTTTTTGTAGGTCAGTTTGAGTTATCTCCTGTTCTAATGCCTTTCACCAAAGGTCTCAGATAATTTAGAGCTCTGCATTTGAAAAAAAAAATTGAAAATAAAATCATCATTTGAATTTTGAAAGAATGCTAACCCATATCCATTTTAAAGAAAGAACAATAACAAAATTCTTACATTTCATTGTCGCCACCAACCACCAGCAGAAGTTCTACTTTAAATAGTGAAGCTTGAAAAATGTGGAAAACAAACCCAATCATCATCCAAATTAAGTGAATTTAAAAGAAAATAAAATGTGTGATTTAGTAATTTAATAAAAGAATTTTCACCAGTCTTCCTTGGCTGCTATGTACTGAAGTTGAGAAACCTAAAGTCTCCCATGCAAGGAAAAAAAATCCTATGGTCATCAAGATGAAGAGAGTTGTGTTTTAGGAACCTTATGCTGCAATCCTAGCAATGCCCATTTTGTTTCCTTCTCGTTATCTTTTGATTTTATCTCATCTTTTTTATCTGTATGACCTATAATACAGAGGTAATACTGACAAGATACAAACTGCAAATTCCATTTTTTCTCATTTTTTTCATCTAATGATAGCTACCTTTTTATAAATTCATATTCTATCATCTTGGCATGAAAATATATAAAAATATAGTAAATCAATTGTGCATGTTAGCCATAAGTGTGAAGGAAGCAGAGCTAAAAAAAGATGATCTTACAAGAGAAAACAATCCATTGAGACTGTTGCCATGTTATTTTGATTCACATAGTAGAGTCCATTACCAGACCTCCAACAACCCCTAATTTTTGCCAATGCCATGTCATTTTGATTTCATGCACAGAACATAATCACAAGTAATTCCATAACATTGCAACCAGTAAAATTTACAAAAATAAAAAAATAAAAAAATAGAAAAAAGACCCCAAATAAATGTTTTTAGAAAATAGAACCCCCTAACAAATTATGTGAACCCAGAGCAATACTTATTAAATAATGAAATCCAAGTTATACCACAAATTTACCTAAAGAAATTTTATATGCCACAATGAATGATCTCTAGCATAGCAACAAGTGCAATCATGGTTCATCTATGTAAGAAAGAGAACTTGAAATTGAATATTGTTTGCAGCCAAGCAAAATCTCAACCATACATCAAGGCCTACAAATTTCATATAACCTTGTTGTTAGTTATTGAACTTGGAAGCCAATTAATAGCAAAAAGATAGTAAATATCATGAATATTTATTCTTCTTACTCATCATTGCTCCAAAATAGACACTTTTATGTGGGATAAGAAGCTTGTATCTCAACCACCGGTTCTTAGAATTTCGTTGGAAAAGCCCTCAGTCCATAACAAGGTCCCAATATGTACCAAATTACTGCAATCACTGTGGCAATCCAAGCTGTCATCCTCCAACCAAACCCTCTGTTGAGAGTGTATGCCATTTTTGCACTAACTAATATCATGCTATGATTGTTGAGAAATATTTCATCCCACTGATACCTTGCATAACATACCTGGCCATTTGAGAGAGAGAGAGAGAGAGAGAGAGAGAGAGAGAGAGAGCAAATATAATTTCAACATATTAAAACAACCAATACTTAACTGCAAACATATTACCTAGACAAATTGACTGGACACAATAAGCTCATTAACACAATTATTTTGTGTTTGGTGGCTTAAGAATGTAGGAAAAGAAAGGATGTTGAATTTTGGATCTTAAACTTTTCAATTCTAACTCCTCTAAATTGGATCAATTTTTTTCACCATAATTATATGATTATCTTGCACTTTTACATTTTATGGGCATTGTAGAAATATATAGTTGTTTGTGTAATGGTTGGTTTTGGGTTTTGTAAAAACTTATTATTGTTTTGGTTTAGTTGAGCATTTTTAGAGTTTGAGAATTTTTGCTTGTTAATAGTTCGTAATTTGAAAGATCCCACTTAGAGTTTAGTATGCTTCCCAAAACTATTCAACAATTTGATTAATAGTAGCTGTCATAGTGATATTGTTATACTGATTCCCATATAATGGAGGATTTAAAGTTACAAATATCAATTCACTATATATAATTTCTAAAAGGGAACTTTATTATTCAACTACCAATAATTCACTAAAGTATAATTATCACAAACAATTAAAATGGGATGTTATGAAAGCACTCACTGCGCACACTGTTCCTTAAAATGCAAACTTCTGGGTAACTCTTTATCCATCACAATACCTAATCTTTTAACCCATAGGAAAAGAATACAAGAAGGATTGAAAAATTCAAATTGTTCTTGGTTATAATGGGATAACAAACTGCAACTCTTTTAGATAATAACGAAAGATAAGAGTAGAATATTGCACTATGTTTGCTGATAGCCCTGGGGACATTTCAAGATTTTATGAATTCTAAGCACAAGGATAAATCAGCAGAGATTTTGTAAAAAAAAAAATACAATTTTAAACTGAAATCACTTTCAAAAGATTAGCAAACATCTTTTTCTCCTTTTAATTAAAAAAATATAAAATTTACATTTTTGCTTATTACAAGGACTACAAAGAGCATAACTAAACAATAACCAACAATTTTCTCTTTTCCACCCTTAATTATTTTATTTATTGATAGTTTCAATATCTTGTTCAATGTTTCAATTGCATTCCCATCAAAGGTATATGCCAGGAAGCATAATCCCAAACCGTGCACCAATACAATCAATATTATGGTGCTGAGTGCTGGAAGGCTTTACACAACAGTTTGTTGACATAATTTGACACTCTGTGACGACCTCTGAAACCGGAACAGGACATGGCTCCACTAAGTCTTCCCGCTTCTCTTGTTTCCTATCTTCGGTCATTACTCTCAGAAATTCCTTGAGCGCTGCACGCATCCACTCATACCGGCAAAGTTTAAATGCCTCTTTTACGTACAGCTGTAGAGGGAAACAACAAAAATGAGAAACATCCAAGAAATGGCCCTGACACCCTTCCAAGTCACAAAAGATTGCTTACCCTTCCAACACAAAAGATTGCTTTGGAGTTTTTAAATCTGTGCGCCCAGAAATGAAGCAGCCATCCCACCTTTCACTCATCCATCTCACCTACTTGTCCAGACGTGGTGCCCTTTATAAGAATCGTGCAAAATTTCTGCTGGAAAATAGCCCTGAAGCCTTTTCTTTTCTTTTTTTTTTTTTTTTTAGGGGGGGTGGGGGGTGGGTGGGTGGAGTTAAGAAGTTCTAATAATCGAATGGGCCACTGAAAACATGAAGACAGCCATCTCTAGCTGCCCTTCTGATTTAAAAAAACCAAGATGGTGATTCCTGTGCTAATTTATAATGGGTGTAATCTGATACTTGTATCTTTCGTATGATAAATATTTATATATCTGTGAGCTTGTTTCTTTGATCATGAAGGTAAACAAGAGAAGAGAGTGGGGATAGGAAAGGGCAACGAATAAAAGGTATTTAAGATGGCAGAGAAGAGAGTGGGGATAGGAAAGGGCAAGATAAAGGGCATTTAAGATAGTAGAAAAGAGAGTGGGGATAGGAAAGGGTACGGAATAAAGGGTATTTTCGTCCTAACAATTAAATAAAATGGGTATTTTCGTCTAATAAGAGTGTAAAACATTTTTGAAGAAAACATGTAAGTGGATCCATACATTTATAGGTAGTATAGATATAGATATAGATATAAATATAGATATAGATATAGATAATTATACACTCCAATTCATTATGTTTAGGGATAATTAGGTTGAACTCGTCTCGTTATTTGACAATCACAAAAAAAAAAAAAATTGTATTCTTTAAAATTACATTTACATCCTCTCTGCTCTATACAAAATTTATTATTAATGATGTTAGAATTTCAATCAGATTTTTTTTATATAATTAGAATATAATTTTTTATTTCACTGACTTTCCAAATCTTTTCAAAAATTACATGAGAATTTTTTATAATTATTAGATATTATAAAAAATACCAGTATAATTATTCTTAATAATAAAATGATAAATTCATATTATCTATTAGCGTCCGTTTTTTTGACAATTGACAAGAAGAGTAGGTCAAATATCAAAATCAAAAGAGTGGTTTCTATAATTAAGAGATGCCAAAGTGAGATATGTGCAGTTATCTCTTATGTATGAATAAAAATACATGAGTATAAAAAGGGCAGGAATTAGAGCCCATTTAGCATCCTATATATGTGTGTAGTAAATTTCATATGTAATTTCTTTGCTATTTAAAATATCAAAATTGGGAGTTCAAAAATGGGAATGAGGTTATTTGATGTAGGATAAATATGGTATCTTAAAAATAAGAGAATTTGTTTTAAAATTGTTTAATTTTTAAGTTTACTTTGTTTCAGATTTATCTAGTTTCCTAGCTTTATTAGATTTAGTATAAGAAATATAAGAATTAGTAATTTTTTATTTGAAATTATAGACTTTATCTTATAAGAATTAGAATAAAATTATGAGTTTTGATTTTTTTAGCTAAAATAATAGTATTTTAACTTTATAAATATAATGTAATAGATTTTTATTATCATATTTTTTTATCAATAATATTTAATTACGAATTTTAAAGAATTATTTTTCTTATTTAAACGAGGAATATTCATATTTTTTTATTTCTAAAAAATTTGACGTATCTGATTCTCATTTTTAGATTTCGTTCAGCATCACTATTGGAACAGGTGCACAGCCATGTAAGGATTGGGATTTAGTCCTGACAGGTCCCATGATCGAGTGAATTAGTTAATGGTTAGGCAATGTTATTTACACTCCCTCATGTTAACTCGAGTATGAGAGCGAAGATTTGTGTGGTTAGAAGATAATTGGTGGGGACGGAATTAAAATTTTTATGCCAATGGTCGTAGGAAACAATATGTTACTCATTTGAAATCTTGGATATAAGAGAATCGTGAAGATAATAAGTATTGTACTAACAATAGAGTTTGCAGTCAATCTGTTTGTGAACACGTTTATATTTGAAAAATTGTGCGAAATTAAGAAAAATTTCTTGACTTTGATGGTAATTTTAATTTTGAAAACTTTCATAATTTGATATATGATTTGAATAATTGTCTTACTAATAAGATACTTTCATAAGAAAATTAATATTTTCGAGAAGAAGATACATTTATTGGATTAGTGAAAATCTAGTTGTTTGATTTTACAGAGACACATACAACTGCAAGATAAAAAGTACATTCTTTCATTGTCAATAATGACGAGGTTATTAATGGATATATTTTTGCCATGAACGATATGGAGTGTCTAGATTTTCACGTTAGCAATGGCAATGAATATGCCTCTTTATCCGCTGCCACTTTAGCACCCATATCACCTATTATAACTTTGATTGCATTGGCCCAAATCTCATGAGCCATACAGACTCATTTCTTGAAGAAAGTCATGCTTATTCACACATACACAGAGACACAAAGCAATTCAGCATACCGTTCGAAGGAAAAAAAAATTATTAAGAGAAATTGTGACAAAGCAAATAGGTAACTCGTGCAAGTTACAAAACATCAGTGAATAATTTAATGATTTGTTCTTTCAAGTTATGGACGGGTTCGAGGTTAAGTGTATCTAGTGAATTTGAGAATAATTTTTTTTAAAGTGAAAAAGTTTGATGTAAGACATATATGATATCTGTTAAAAATATGTATTTTGTTTCAAAATTATTTTATGAGTCTAGTTTATAAATTTGAGCCCATCTCAAATTATTTATTATCTTTATTATTTTCTATTCGAAATAGGATTTGTTTATTCTATTATGATTAGGATTAGGATAATGATACGACTTATTATTTTTTAATCAAAATAGTAGTATTTTAGCTTTATAAATATGATGTAATAGGTGTTTAATATTTAAATTTTTTTATCAATATTAATATAATTTTAAATTTAAAAAATTTATTATCTTTTTAAGTTGATTGTTTTCTATTGTAGATATTGACGTTGATTATATGCATCCTTTCACATTTTTTCCCGCGTTAAATTGAGTATAATTTGTATCATAAATGGATCAATACTCTTAACACAGGTTAATATAGAAGTTGTGTTCAAATTTTAGTTATGTAAATATGTTTAATGCCACTGAACTTGAAAAGAAAAAAAATAAAAAGATTAAGACACAATGACAGTGAATTAATGTGTGAAGTATATGAACTATAGTTGTACTTCAAGTCAAGAAGTGATATGGACTGATAGTTCGAGTCTATGTTTCTTATTTTTGAAGCCTAATCAATTACTAAGATTGATAATAAGAGCAACTCCAACCACACACATCAAATCCCTTCCCTATTTTGTTAAAAAATGCTACAAAATTATTTTAGAGAGTTATTTTTAAAAGGGGTCATTCCAATCATATTTTCTATTTTATCTAACTTTGAATATTTTATTAATTTTTCAAATTTAAAGTATCAAACTTTAAATTTATTTCAACAACTATATTTTTAACAGTTACTTTTCAACTATCATTTTTAATGGTTATTTTTAACGGACACTTGATGCCACATCTGTAAATAAGACCAATTTTTCTATTTTCTACACCATTTTAATTATATTTTTCTCTAACTTTATAATATTACTTATGGCTCGTAATCATTTACTTAATATGATTTTCAACGATGATGACTCTGATGTTGAATTCCAATTGTTTGTAATGACTGTCATAGAAGAAGAGGAACTACTTAAAAGAGGCAAACAACATGCTGTCATCGTTTCGTTCCAGGTCTTTATGTCATTCAGCATAATAGAGTTTAAGGTCATGAAAAAACTTTGTCACAACTATTTTGTTGAAATAAGTATCTATCCTTTCCATCTATTTCGAATGAGGTTTCGAATGAATCGTATGCTTTTTCTTCGAATTCAATTTGCAATGGAAGTGTACAATTCATACTTTGTACCAAAGATGGGATGCTTGTGGAGTTTTCGATTTATCTTCACTTCAAAAGATAACATCCACATTTAAGATGCTTGCTTATAGAGTGATAGTAAATTCTATGGATGATTACATGTGGATAGACGAAAGTACTTGATGTAGAACAAGTTGCGGAAGCCTTTGAAGAACAATGAGAACGTTTCAAGTCTCATTCCAAAAAAAAGTACTAAGTAGACGTAAATTTGGTCAGTCACGTTTTTTAGGAACGGAGACTCTATCTTGACCGAAGTTGCCACAGGGCCAAATGACTTCATTTAGGCCTCTAATTTCACTTTTTTGCCATTTATAGTAATTTATATTTTCGCAATTACTTTGTTTAGGAAAGTCTAAATTAACTTTTACTTGCGGCTATAGTTTCTTACTATGATGAGATTTCTAGTTTTCTAAAAAGCCCTAAATTTTATTAACTTTGGAATTTTTCTCAATTTTCGCAATTATTATAGTTTCCTAATTGTAATAGGACTAATATAATAAATTAATAGATTCCTATTCAAATTAGTAGTAGTCTTAGTCTATATATATGATGTAATTTAGTCTTTATTATGTAGATTATCAATAATATATTTATATTTAAAAATTTGAGATTTGTTCTCTTTAGGTGAGGAAGTCTCATATGTTACTTATTCTATAAGGAATTCAATGTGTTTGATTCTCTTTCACTTTCCGCACTGCATTAGTTGGTATTAGAGTGAGGATTTTCCTAGCTTCAATGGCAAAGGATAGGAGTCAAGAACCCAAATCCCATTGACGTTCGCCGTGGGATGGAGGATTTATAGGCGACCATGGGCAATAGTTAGCACAGATCAGCTTCGGTGTTATGAAACAAACGCTCATGCAACTCAATTTTAATGCCTCTAGAGACCCTTCAATTTACATGAATTACTGCCTGAGGATTTGCCCGATGTCATCTTGAAAACAAGACTATGCCAGGTCAGCGTCCCCAAAGGTAGCCTGCCCATGGAGATGAATCAGGTTCAGACGATGAGGAGAACTACGAGGTTCGTAGGCCTGCTAGACGGAACTGAGATTTTGAGGATTATCGGATGAAGGCTGACATCGACACCTTTAATGGAAATCTTAAAATTGAAGATTTCCTTGACTAGATTTCTGAGGCTAACCGATTTCTAATCATGATGGTGGTTTCCGACGATAAGATAGTCAAACTTGTGATGTTTAAGCTGAAAGGTAGCGCAACAATTTGGTGGGACCAATTGTAGTGAAATCGACAGCGATAAGGCAAACAACCAGTTCGAGTTCAGAGGAAGATGAAGTAGTACATGATGGGAAGATTTCTCTCTCCAGATTATAAGCAATACTTGTTTCAGGTATATTAGAATTGTATCCAAGGTAGCCGATCAGCTTTTGATTATACAACAAGTCTTTAACTGATTGTCTGTTCACAATAATCTGGCTAAAATAGAAGGGCAGAGGGTGGCATGATATTTGAGACAAAATTGGATTATAGGTTTTGTGGACGATTGATAATGCTTTTAACATGGCGCTAAAGGCAGAATTGTTAGAAAACAAGAGAAGGGCTAGAAGTTCTAGTGCAGTACCCTTTCGTAGGAATTTCCCGAATCCTTGTATGCAGCGAGTGATAAAGGAAAAGGCACTCTAACAACAGCAGTTCAGTCTTCTATTCAACCTGTTCAGATCAAACCACAAGGCACAAGTTATGTAGAGGGTTAGTAGCAGAGGCCCCCCGAAAAAGCCAGTACCCACTACTAATACAAATCCCTATGCCAAGTCTTCACCTGGCAAGTGCTATCATTGTAGTAAACCTGAGCATCACTTTAATAGTTGTCTAGATCGACGACCTGTTAATTATGTTGAGAACGAGGATGTTGTTGAGGAGGTAGATGAAAAGAAAATTGCTGGAGAAGATGATTTCTATGAAGGAGCAGAATTCGTAAAAGAAGATGGAGAATGAGTCAACTGTGTGGTGCAGCAGTTGCTGTATACACCAAAGTAGAAAGGCACAAGCCAATGCCACAACATCATTCGATCTTGCTATATTGTTAATCAAAAGGTTTGTAATTTAATTGCTTACAGTGGAAGCTGAGAGAACTTTGTGGCTAAGAAGCTGGTGGATCACGTGAAACTGCTTATAAAAAAACATCATTTTCTTTACGCAATTGGCTGGATTAAAAAGGGACCAACGATAAAGGTAACAGAAATATGTTGTGTTCCTATTTCCATTGGTAAACATTATCATGATAAAGTAATTTGTGATAATATTTGATATGGATGCTAGTCATGTGTTGTTAGGTAGGTCATGGCAGTATGATGTTGATATCACTTATAAGAGCAAAGATAATGTTAATATGTTTACATGGGGAGCGCACAAAATTTCCATGACTCATTCAAAATTTGATTTTGAGACTAATAGTTCTAAAGAAGAGGGGCGGTCTGAGTTAGTTTTATCTAGGTTTGAAGCCAAGTTTGAGGCTGAAGCTAAGGAGGCGCAGGAGGTTTACGCTTTAATGGTTAAAACTTTGGTGATAGAAGATCCAAAGGCAAATTCAACAATGGTTGTGCTAGAAAAATTACAGCCATTGTTAGAAGAATTCAACGAATCAGTTTTTGAGGATCTGTCCAATTGTTTGCCTGTAGAGACCTGAAAAAAAAAATAATAATAATAATAAAATGGTATATGTTCGAAAAAAAATTAACTCGGTCAATCGAATGCCAGGATAAATAAATGGGACTAATGCAAATCATAGTTACAAAAAATAAAAAAAATTAAAAATAAAAAATAATAATAATAAATGCGAAGATATATATACACAAGTATATATATATATATATATATATATATATACGGTAAAGTATGTATATGTATTGTATAAATATATGTATTAGTATAGATGGATATATTATATCTATATTTTATTTTATATATATATATATATATAAACATGCAAAAGCATGGAATTGGAAAGAATAGAAAAAGTAAAGAAAAAAAAAAAAGAGAAAGTGTGCAACGTGTACATGGTGTGTATTCTGTGGTGTGTAGTGAGTATGGTATATTATATATATAATATACATAACATTGGTTAAAACAATACAAACAAATAAAGGAAAAGGTAAAAAAAGGAATGAAAAGTCAAATAAAGTGGCTGAATATAATATATGATATAAGATGTAAAACATAACATCTTAATATAGTTAATGCAAAGAAAGGAAATCAGGAAAAACAAGAAAAAGTGAAAGAAAAAGAGGAGTCAACTAAGGTGGCTAGAGCAGGAAAATAGTGTATATATATATATATATATATAGGTGTGTGTACCAGTGCAGGTCTAGAATGCAGCAAAAATATATATATATATATGTATACATATATATATATTTATACATGGGTGTGTTTGTGGCGGTGGAAAGGTAGTGTACAGCAGGAGCTTTAAAGTGCAGCAGGGGATGGAGTGAAAGAAAAGGAAAAGAGAGATTTGAGCACAAAGGGACAGTGCTGCAGCTTGCGTGCAGCAGGAAGAAAAGAAAAGAAAAGAGAAAAAGAAAAGTAAAGAAAGAGAGGAAGCATAGAGGTGGTGCCGCAGGGTGGATCCCAAAACAGTGCAGAGATTTAACATATGTTGTGTATATATATATATATATATATATAAGTGTGTGTGGCGTTGTGATAGGAGGAAATGGAGAAGAGAGAGGGGGAAAAGAGAGCAACCAAGAGAGAGAGATCTGATGAGCTGCGGCAACAAGGGATGGCGTGTTTTACTGTTGGGGAAAGATGTAAGGTAGTGCAACTCTCTCTCTCTCTCTCTCTCTATATATATATATATATATCCCTATTTGTAGGAAAATCATGTGGGATCGATCGTTGGATGGATAATGGAGGAGTTTAATTCGCATAAGGGGTGCTGGTATTGCAAACTGGTTGGAAGAGTTACAGTTGGGAAATGCAGACCGAGGCTCGAGTTGGGTGCTTGGCTGCTACTGAAGTTGTCAACTTTAGCCGTGTCGTTGGATTGTGGTCTAAATTCGGGTTCTGCTTCAAGTCTTGATAAGTTTGGTTCGCAAACCTGTAGTGAAGGGAGATATGATCTAGTTAGGTTTATAAAGATAATCCAGGAAGCAGGGCTCTATGCTTATTTATACCTTGGGCCTTATGTTTGTACAGAGTAGAATTTTGGAGGCTTGGGGTTGGAATTTGCTGCACTACGATCTTTGGAGCAGTCCAGTTAAGGGGGCCTTATCTCAGTTCCATTTCGTGAGGATTTTGATTCAGGCACGGGTGATGAGGAAGGTTCAATGGATTAGCTGCTAATGGGATACTATGGGAGTAGTAGTAGCAACGGTAGACAGCATCAAGGTATATACCGTTTCATTTTTTTTTTTGTTAAGTAGAACTGCGCGGTTGGGGGTTTTTGTGATTTTATTTGGGCCAAATCGGGTCGGGTCCGACCCGACCCACCCATTCAGATGGCTGTCCAATACTGTTACTTTATGGGATAAAATTTTAAATTCGAGTTTGGGAGGTGTTTGGTTGGAAAGGAGAAGCTATCCAATGATTGGCTTAAAAAGGTACAGGAAATGGAATGGAAAAGGAAAAAATTTTAGGAGGGGCAGAGAATTGAACCTGTGACCGAGGGGGGAAGGGTGAGAAGCTTAGCCATTGCACCACCAAGGCACATGTGATCTGTTTGGGTTTAAATACTATATGTATTAGCTACACTTAATTAATTTAATAAATTAGTTAAATTAATTAAATATACCAAAATAGCCCGGAGCTTAAATTAAACAAGTCATTAGTGTATTTTGACTATCTTGGACCTTCTAAGACCAATGGTGAGGTCCGTATTGCGAGACAAGGTCCCAAAAAATAAAATAACCATAGGAATACTAAAAATCACCAAAATGCCCCTAAGTCAAAGAGTAGTCAAACGAACTCCAATTAAAATAAAAGGATAGTGGAAATTTATTGTTTCGAGCGTTCCGAACTCAATGGTAGAGTCTATTTTAACAAAATAGAAACTCATGAAATAAAGACATAAAATTTGATGAATAACATAATTCAAGGGCAATAGATTGTGTTACATTTTATGATTTTAGGGACACCGAAAAGCAAGGAGAAGGTGGTTTGACCTTCTACATTATCGCTGTTAGTTCAGCTACATCCGCGAGCACGATTTCTTAGGGTTGAGACCATCCCTATCAGGTATGATATATTGTGTTAAGTAAGAAATATGATTAAGTTATGAATGATTGCCATGTTGACTTGATGATTCACATGTTTGTTTAACTGTTCGTATGCTTATGTATTTCTCATCATCTTTTTGAAAGTTTGGTTAAGTGATGGATGTGGATCATGACTATTTGTATATTCCATGTGTTAGCATAATGTGTGAACTAGATTTTTGAGAATTGTTGAGATTATGAAATGTGTAACTTAAAGCATGTGTTTAAGTGAACTATATATGCATGTACCCTTGATGGAGAGATTTTGTGATTGGAATGTTATTGTGTAATACATTGTTTAAAGCATGCTTCATGTATGGATAAGATGCTTTATCGAGATTGCATTATAGCATGGTGGAATCAGAGCATATTGGCATAGTGTGATTCCTTGGAACATGGTGTTAGTTGAGCACGTGGTGCTATGCATTATGAGGGTGTAAATCCTGTGGTGAAAAACCCAAAATCGGCCATTGGTACTTGTGTGCTAGACAGGTTCTGGACCATGAAGCGAGACATATTGAGGTACTTGCAGGCCTGTAGGGAAGGTCAATAAAGCGAGACATGGGTGTGGCATAGAGTTGTATGGGTATGTCACACATACTGTTTATGTACCGCATTGATGATATTAGATGACATTTAGTTATAAATGTACACTTGCACTTTCCACACCTTAATTTTGTTTCTTGCATTAGCATTATATTATACCAACAGTTGAACTGACCCATTCGTGGAATACCATATTATAGATGACGCCCTTGCGACGTGACTTGATGAAACTATAACAAAAGAAAAGGGAAGGAAAGTTGGAATTATAATTGGCCCTTGGGGCATACTTTGAGATGTAAGGGCTTGAGCTCATAATGACATGTGAATAATTTATTTCTGGGATGTACTTTATGTGTTATGTTTTGACGGAAAGGATTGCATGTTTAGCTGAATCCGTTAAGTTGTCTTTCATTTTATTTTCTTTTAGTTTCGTTACACTCACCCCCGGGTTCGTGAAAATTCGGGGGGTGACATTGCCTCCTATGAGAGATATTCAGCATCATATTGATCTAGTACTTGGTGGAAGCCTTCCAAATCTGGCTCACTATAGAATGAGTCTAAAGAAGAATGAGATTGTGAGAGAGAAGGTAAATGATTTGTTGGAAAAATGGGTTCATTCAAGAGAGTATGAATCCTTGTGCAGTCCCAGCTCTATCGATGCCAAAGAATAATGGTAATTGGCGTATGTGCATAGATTTCAGGGCCATTAACAAAATCGCCATCAAATACAGATTTCCTATTCCACGCTTAGATGACATGTTTGATATGCTTGAGGGCTCAAAGTTATTTTTCAAGATTGATCTTCGCAGTGGCTACCATCAGGTTCGGATTAGGCCTTGTGATGAATGAAAAACTACGTTCAAGACTAAATATAGATTGTATGAGTGGTGGTGATGCCTTTCGGCTTAACCAATGCACCCAACACTTTTATACAAGTCATGAACTAGACTTTGAGGCCTTTTGTTGGAAAGTTTGTTGTTGTTTATTTTAATGATATTTTTATTTATAGCAAAATTGAAAAGGAACATCTTGATCATCTGCGGTAGATCCCAATAGTGATGTTAGAAAGTAAGCTGTACTTCAACCTTTAAAAGTGCAGTTTTTTGACAAATAATTTATTATTTTTGGGCTACGTGATCAGCGCAAATTCTTTAAGACAAGTTTAGTGCGTTCATGTGAGGGAAGAGTGACAAAACAAACACAACCAAAAAACTCGAAGTAATGAATAGTTAGGAATTGTACCATGGAGAAGTTCAAACGGAGTTTTATTATGTATAGTGGGTGAGGGAACACGATTGATGGTGTAGACAGCAGTAAGGGCAGCTTCTCCCCAAAAACGTTCTGGAAGAGAGGTAGAGATGAGAAGTGCTCTTACTGTATCTAGAATGTGGTGATATTTATGTTCTGCTCAACCATTTTGTTGTGAGGTGTATGGACAAGAATGGTGAGAGACTGTCTCATTGTGCTGTAAAAGGGTAAGAAATGACTTATCCTTGTATTCCATTGCATTATCTGAACGAAAAGTTTTAATGGTACAAGAAAATTGAGTTTGCACCATTTTTGTGAAAATTCTGGTAGACAGTGGTGAGTTCAGACCTATGCTGCAAAAGATATATCCAAGTATAACGACTATAATCATCCACAAATATAACAAAATAACGAGATCCCCCCTCAGTCGGTGTCGGGGCAGGACCCTGAATATCAGAATGAACTAAGTCAAAAGGTGCTGCAGAAAAAGAGTCACTTTTATTAAAGGATAAATGTGTTTGTTTTCCAAGATGACATGACACACAATCAAAAGACTGAAATTTAACTAGACCTAAATGACCCTGAGAAGCCAAGAACTGGACACGTGGAAGTGAGGCATGACCCAACTAGGAGTGCCATAAACTAGAAGTAACTGTGATGGCAGCCATGGAAGTGTTTGTGAAAGAAGGAATCTGTAGAGATGTGAGCTCGAAAAGATGTCTAACTTTACGGCTTGTCCCAAGCAGTTGACCCGTCTGTGAATCCTGTACATCAACACCCTTGTTAGAGAATTTCCGGTCAAGTCCTAACTCACAAAATTGTCCAACAGAAAGAAGATTTAAGAATAACTGAGGCACAAGGTAAATATCACTGACAGATAAATTAAAGGTAGAAATAGACCCTACGTGACTAATAGGCATATGAGAACCATTAGCAGTGTATATTGTAGGATTGGGAGAAAGAGTAGTTTTATGAGAGAAGATGATAGAATCAGATGTCATATGGTTACAGCAAGCAGAGTCTATAAACCACTGAGATTTACCTAGGGTGACGGACAAGGCAGTGGAGGATTGAGACAAAACCTAGTGAATTAAGGCCTTTATGTTAGCTACAATGAGATGAGTGAATGGAGACGAAGACTCGGGTGCAGAGGAAGTAGAGGAAGCAAACGCAGCTGTTTGTTGGGAAGGAGTAGATGAGTTGGCCACGGCTGTCTGTTGGGAAGCTTATTGCTGCTTATAATACTTGAACTAGCGACATTCATCGATGGTATGACCACGAAAATTACACCACCTACAAAGACGAGTCCACGAAAAAATCATCTGATATGGTTCTTGCCACTACTTCTCATGGTCCTTTACCATTTTCTACTGGACGTTCATCATTCCAATCCAACATGGTATCAGAGCGCGCCCCGACTCCTCTAACCCAAAGTTAGGCTCTGGCCTGACTCTGATACCATATTGAAATTGGAGGAGCAACCCATTCAACTCCTTAAAACCTAGATGTTAAGGAAAGGGGCAGCCTGCTATATAGATAGACCAAAGGAGTTAGAGACGAACGATGTGGGACAATCCAACAGAGAAAAACTAATTCATCCATTTTTTCAACTCAAGTGAGTCATAAGGATAGTTATTGAGAGAACTTGAGTTGTATCTTGGAGTTGCTATAGTTATTTTTACCATTTACGTAGAAAAGTATAATTGCTTTAAAACAGTGTTATTGTGCCTTACAAACTAACTCTCTTCATTTTATTTTTGTACTTACATATACATATATATAATTATATTTATTTTATTATTTTTATATATTAATATTTTTTAATTTAATTTAATTACATAATATTTTTATTAATTCATATTTCGTAGGAAATCTAATTTTTTCAACAAAAAGTACCCCATTTTGGACCCGAAAAATGAGTTCGTGACTTAGAAAATTTTTTGGTACCTTGAAGGTACCACACTAGAACTATGATGTGGTGCCTTGCACCAATAAGAGACGGCCACTTAATCTCTTGTCAAATAATTGCCACATCACCCACTCTACAACCACCTTATTAACGGAAAGAGACGGAGTTTACTTTCTCTTTCTCTTCTCACACGTGCATGATAAAAAAAATTTCATTCTCTCTCCTATTTCGCTTATCTCTCTCCTCTTTGAACCATCACCATCTGATTTCTCCTATCATCTTTTAGTGCTCAAAATTTCAAAAAATTTAGTTACAAATTCTAAAAAGAAAAAATAAACGTTGGGCACCCACCTCCACATATGCTTCCCTTATTCAAGCATTTAGTTACCTCCCTCATTCAACAAAATTCCGTTAGTAACCCATCCTTCCAAAAAATGATTTGGCAAACACAACTTCATGCACGCATTTTCCTGATTATTGTGCTAGAACAACATCGTGGTGGCATTGTTTTCTCAATTATCTTGTTGGAATCAAACCTCGATGTTATTTAAGGTATTACTTCCTCTACGTCTCCCTTACTCTCATTTCCTATCACTTATGTTCCATCAGACCCCCTTCGTTACGTTGTCGACTATCGTCCCTTGCTTTGACTCGCAATAGAATAAAGCTTAATGTACATTCTTATTTCATGCGGGATACTTCATTCGCTTTCAAGAGCAGAGCTTCTAATTGCCACATTCTTTCTTCAATTTAAAGAAGAATTATTATTCAGTGCTCTCTATGGTATCCTCCTTCTATTTCTCACTCATTCTCTCTTTCCCTTCCTACGTATGATTTATTTTGGATACTTCATTCTCTTTTCAGAGCAAAGCATGTCACGACCCGAAACCCACCCTAAGCGGATCACCGGATCGCGATCGCCGCCCCGAGACCCGAGGGCCCCAAGACAAGGCTCGCATATGCAGCGGTATCGAATAGATGTGCAACATACGTTTTGCGGAAGCGTGAAAAAACTTTTTCTTTTCTTTTCTCATTTTTAAATTATGCACATCCGTCCGATACTGCTGCTCCATACATAGCATACATGGTTACACATTCAGAGTATAACGAAAACTTAAAGACTTATAACATTAATACAATACATGTTCAGTTGCCCTGAGGGCTTAATACATATTCTTACATTGTCTACTAATACAAAATGTACCACTAGAGTTCATAGGTTTCTGAAGAGAAACTATTTAAACATATCTTCCCAAAATCAGCAGATTCATCATCAACGTCCTCAAGTCAAGACTGCTGCTAATTACCTGAAAGGGGGGGGTCCGAACAAAGTCCGGGTAAGCTAATCTAAGCTTGTGAGCAATTCCAGCATTCGTCATGGGGTTTTCAATTAGCAGTGGTTTAGTACATAAGAGTTTGTAAAATAATCACCGCCAATTGTTCGTATACTTTGAATACAGAATATATGTATTCCTTAAATCATGTAGCTTTGAAACATTTAAAGTATTCAAGCTAAACTCATACTTTGTCAATAGAGTATATAACTCAAAACATATTGCATTTCGTAAAACAATAGCTTTGAAACATTTAAAGTATTCAAGCTATACTTATATTTCGTCAAATAGAGTATGTAACTCAAACATATACATTTCGTAAAACAATAGCTTTGAAACATTTAAAGTATCCAAGCTATACTTATACTCATGAACTTCAAAACATATAACATAACATGTATTTCTTAAATAGAGTATATAAAACTCAAAACATATGCATATTGAAAATGAGGGTAAAACCTGCTTCCATTTTCAAATCATTTGTCATCTTATCACTTTCATTAGTGGAATCCGTTTCGAACCGGAGTCCCATATTACTTATCTATGGAGATATCTCATTTGCCTGGGGGATTAGATCCTGCTACCGGGCATTTCACATGACAGGTCAATGAGTTACAATAAGAACCCAAAATACTGACTATGTGGGTTTTTGACAGGTCAATGGGATCCGAAGAAACCCAAAATACTGCCTGTGTGCTTATGCACCATTATCTTATAAAGCATTTTTCATGTGACTTGTCTCATAGATACTTTTCATAAATTCGTAAATAACATTCGTATACTTGAAATAAGCAAATTCAGAATATTTAACAATAATTGCATTTTAACTAGACATGCTAAAAAGTATTTGAAGGAAAAGCTGTTGCAGAAACCAATCACTAAGCATGTCACAATGAATTTCTAAAATAGAACAATTAAAAACTGAATCATGTAAATACTGAATTTGAAACTTCAAATACTTCATATCTTATACTTAAAACCCTTTTTAAATCATGGAGTCAAATTTCCAATTCAAACACAGGGTTACTCACCTTGGTTCTTTAGGGTTAGTGCTAAAAATGCGCTTTCCCACTTTCCTGGTAGTTCCTAAGAACAATTCATAAACATCTCATCAACTTCACATTCATTGTAATATCATCATGATATTCCTTAACTTATGCTTAAATCGTATTAGATCCTAAAACGATTTCGTAATTTCGCATATACTTAATGTAACTCGTATTCTTAACCTATGACACAATTTAATGTGTTAGAAATTGAATCTACTTCAATTTATACTCTTCTGGGAGTTCCATTAACTTTAATTTAAAGTTATTTATTTGACGTGTTTACGTGTCGTGTCTTTTCGTATTTCGTTTCTTGTACTTGCCTTAGTAATAGTACTTTGGCATCATTTCAATTCATAGTCATCTAACAGATGCTATTCATCAAATTTTATGTCTTTTTATTTTAGACATTTCTTTAGGTCGAATAGATTCTACCATTGAGTCCAGAGTGTCGAAGAAAGTCGGTTTAGGCTTTCGTAACATTTAATTCGGACTGTTATATGAAAAAGGACAAAATGGTCTTTTTATCGTTTTACGTGTCATATCTTTCCGTACTTCGTTTCGTAATTTGGACTCCATTTTTGAGTCCGGGATGTCAAAGAAAGTTAATTTAGACGTTCTCTGATTTCATTTGGCTTTAGGGGTACCAGGGGTATTTTGGTCATTTTACCCCTTTACGTGTCTTTATTTTTCGGGACCCCGTCTCGTGTCGTGGACCTCACCATTGGACTCAGAAGGTCCAAAATAGTAAGAATACACTAATAACTTGTTAATTTTTGGTCAAGGGGTATTTTGGTCATTTATCCCTTACGTGTATTTATTTTTCGGGCTCTGTCTCGTAAAACGGACCCTACCATTAATCTCAGAATGTCCAAAATAGTAAAAATACACTATTCATATGCTTAATTTGGACTTCATTTACTCTATTTATGACCCAAGGGCAAAATAGTCATTTTACTTTATTTATTAAATAATTAAATTAATTATTTAATTATTTTTCCAGGGGTCTAAATGCATAAAACTTCCATAAATTGGGCAACAGTAGGATTGTCCAGAAGTTCTGGGGTCAATCCGCAAATAAGGAAAGTATTGGTTTTATTTTATTTTAAATAACTTGAAAACCAAAGGGTTTGGTTTAATTTTAAGTGAACCGTCCGGTCTAGTCATAAACCAACCGGTTTAGCCGGTCTGCTTACATGTGGCTGACGTCATCATGACGTCAGTCCTATATCTCTTTTTATTTAAACCGACACCCTAAACGGCGTCGTCTCATTTATGCGGTGGCAAGCCCAGAGGCTGCCACCCGTCCCGAGTCCACCCACCGTTTTAAACGGTTTGCGAGTTGACTCGGTCGTCTTCCCCACGAGAACACACTGAAAAACCCTAATTCCCGTTTCCCTTTTTCTTCTATTTCGTGACATTTCAACCAATTTTTCTCCACTGTTTTAGTCCTAAATTATTCCTAAGACATAACCAATTGATTTGGCATTCATTTGAGGGATTAAAAATGGTTCGTGTGCTCGGTTTTGGTTGTGATAACCCGAACTGCAACTCCATGGTTAACCCTTATTTCTTGATGGTTTTTCATGGAATTTGGCTTGGTTTGTTCCCCTCTTCATGGGGATTAATTTTCCATTCTTTAAAACAAGTTTTGAGGTGCAGTTGAGGTGTTGGGTTTGAAACCCGAAACCTGCAACTCAATATTCAAAGGGCTTTTGTTGAGATTTTTGATCGCGGCTAGGGTTTTTCATGACCCTCATGACTTCATCTTGGGGTCTTGGTAGGTTAGAACCTATTTGATTTCACCCATTTCAGACCTGCTTTCTTGAAGGTCATCCATGGCAGCCGACCTTGGGTTTCATGTTTTTAGGTGCTCTAATACTAGATTTTCATGCTTGGTTCAACTTTAAACGTATATTGAACATCATATAATGAAAACAAACTCTAAAACAGTTCATATTCATTCTATATTTTTAGAGAGAGAAAATACCTATTTTTGATATTCTGTATCCTTCTCTCTCTCTGATTCTCTACTTCTTCTTCCTTTAGCTTCCTAATGCTCCCCAGGATTGGTTTCTTACGAACCAAGCATGCTTTGCATGCCTTGGCCTTTTAAACTCTCACCACCGACCCTTCTCTCTCTTCATTTTCCCTTTCTCTCTCTACACGTTTGCAGCCCTCATTCTTGACCTTATCATCCATCTTACACTTCATTAATTCTGCTTTTTCATTTTGGCACCTTACATTAAATGGATCCTTGATATTTTGTATATTGTATATTATATATATATATATATATCACACACACACCAACACATGGAAACACACACACACACAGCTCAACCGACACACACACACCTTGTGCACTGTTCATACTTTACACATGTATATCTATATAAATGTATATAAATATATATGAACAATTAATTATATATAAATACATATATAATGTATCTATGTACATACATGCATACATAATTATACATATACATGCCTTCATGAATTGTGTATGAAATAATTATTTTAACTATTTATATATACATACTTATACATGGACATGTGTATATATATACTTTTATACACTTTATATCATACACACAATACACCATAAAGTGTGTGTTTGTGTATTCAAATTTATTTAATCATAATTAGAGTTAATAATTTCATATAAATAAATAATTAATTATTTCCTTTGGTGTAAATATTTTTACACAAATTTCCTTTAATCTCGAAATACGTGCCATATGACCCGGTATCCCGGGTCGGGATATTACAAAGCATCTAATTGCCACATTCTTTCTTCAATTTAAAGAAGAATTATTATTCAGTGCTCTCAAAAGTATCATCCCTCTATTTCTCACCCACTCTATCATTCCCGTTGTGCATGTGATTTATTTTGTAACCCAGCCTTTGTAATTAGGAGTTATGGTTTTAAATTTTAAATAGTTAATGTATAGCCTTATTCCAAGCAATATACTTCATTCTTTTTCTAGAGCAGAGCTTCTAATTGTCACATTTTCTCTTCAATTTCAAGACGCATTATTTTTTAGTACTTTCTAAGGTATCTTCCCTCTATTTCTCTTTAATAAGTAGCATTGATGTAGTATCTGTTGCCTAAACTTTTAAAATTTTTACTTTTTCTTAGTTTAGAATGTTATTATCTTTAAGAAATGATGATTTAAGTCGGTTTTCTTTTTTCTTCTTATTGTATGTGTTCAATTTTTGAGGCTTTATGGATAGGATCGATATTTCTTTTAGCTTTATTAAATATTATGAATTGAATTTTAGAGTTAGGATTGTTTGAAGATATTTTGTTTATTTTTATTACATAATTTGTTTGATAATTGAATTACTTTGTATTACTTTAGTTAGATTCCAAAATTTGTGATTGAAGTAAGTTTTATGTGTCATTTTTTTTATTGACACCTATGCAAAGCACAGGACCAATACTAGTATGCATATATATATATATATATATATATATATATAAAAGCTTCTGGACTTGGTCAGTTAAATTCTTCCGCCTATTTCTCTTTTCTCTTAACCATCACCATCTTATCTCCCCTATCATCTCTTGGCACTCAAAATATAAAAAAAAAAAAAATAGTTTGAAATTTGAATTCTCCTCCTCACACACACACACACACACACACACACATATATTTGGTCAGTTAAATTTTTGATTTAACATTTTATCTATTCTCGTATCACTCATTTTCGGTAACTTTTTATCCATTCTCTGGCGGTTCTCTCTCTTTTCTCTCTTCTCCGATATTCATGTGGTTGGTCGCAATGTTGTCTGTCACTACTGATGGTGGTGACGGTAGCGGTTGGTGGCCTCATCATCATGATCGTCCATTTGCCCTCAGCAGCATGAATAGAAGATTTTGGCGGCCTCCCACAATCTGAAATAGGGTTGCGAGAAATAGATGGTGGTCATTATTTTTCATTTTTTTAATAAGCAAAGAAGAACACTTATATTGATGCAAAAAAAAAAAAAAAAAAGCACAAGAAATACATACATTACATCAAAAGCAAGAGAGAGGAAGAAAAAAAAAAAGAAGGGGAAAAGGCAACTAAGTAGGCCAACAAACAACCACCTTTGACTAAATTTACCAAGAAACTAAAGAGAACCAAAGCAATATGGAAAGAACCAAATACAAAGGAGCCCTAAGATCAATAGAAAAATCCATACCAAAAAACCAAAACAAGTTGCTGGAATACCGAAGGACGAGAATCGAATCTTGATCACTCAAGCAAAATCTGAAGACAGATAAATATCTGCAACTGCTATAAAGGCTTGAAAGCTTGAATTGATGAATAGAAGAAACACTAGAAACCACCAATTGCTACATCTCTAGGCATCAAAAGGATCATCCCATTGAAGCAAGAGAAGGAAGGAAAACAAATCGACCTCAAACCCCTACCTAATTAAGCCCATAAACTCTACGAACCAGCAAGACCACAAGGATCCTAGCCCATGCGCTTCAAAGAGAAAACCAACCCATCCACCAAAAAATTCATAAAAGCCACCCAATATAATTTCATCATAGATCAAGACATTAACCAAGATAATCACTGAATTGGACACTTTCGTATCCCTAAAAAAGATCGTATGAAAAGCTAGCAACTACTGATAACTTGTTGAAGGCGATATGTCAGGTCGTTGATAGAGAAATCCATTTTCTTCAACTTGTATTTTACCCAAAATACAATTCTAACTTTCACCAAATCTCTAATGCTTTCCCAGTTTGGAATAAATTTATTGAAGAGACAATCATTTCTTTGATTCCATACTAAACACATTATGACAAAAGGAATGGCTTCCCAATTTGATTTTTTTTTCAGGTTCTTGTATTTGAAGCTCTGCCACCAAATTAGTAAGCCTTCTATGGAGTTTGGAGAAACCCATTTGAGCCCTTACCAATCAATGCATTCTGCCCAAATTCTCCAAACATCCTCACATAGTAGAAAGACATGAATTGAGGATTCTATTTCTTTTCCACAGAACTGACAAAGACAATTATTTACATCTCTAATGACCCCAAACTTAAATAGCATTTCTACTGATTTGATTCTATTCTTCCATGCCAACCAACCAAAAAATTAAACTTTTGGAGGTGTTATGTTGTTCCAAATGAGATCTGTTACTTGAGAAATTGAGTTAGAAGAAGATTTAGACCATTTGTACTTCTTTAATCAACTCGAATAATATCTAACCATATCTTTGATATCCTTCTTAATGAACCAATTTTTGGAAACCAACCCCCACTATTGACGTGGTATTTTCCCCATAGAACCTTTCTCCATAGGGAATTTATCTCCAAACCAAGCCTCCACCACCATTTTATGAGTAGACATTCATTCAAAACCTTCAGCTTTCTGATGCCCAAACCACTTGAGCTTTTACTTGACATGCATTTATCCCATTTGATCAAGTGAATCCTTTTTTTTTAAATCGTTGTTGCCCCATAAAAATCTTTCTTGGATTTTGTTCAATAGCTTTGTTACCCCTTCCGGCAATTTAAGAAGAGACATATAGAATAATGGTAGACTTTGGAGAATGGATTTGATTAATGTTAATCTGTCGTCGAAAGAGAGGTACCTTCTTTTCCAAGATCCGAGCTTGGTTTTGAACTTTTCAATGACCAGAGCCCATGTCTTTTTAAGCCTAGAACTTGCTCTTAATGGGAGACTGAGGTATTTTAGCGGAAGAGCTTGATGGTTACATCTCAGTAGATTAGCAACATCTCTTGTAAAGTCATTAGAGACACCTACCCCACAAATAATACTTTTATTGAAGTTTATTTTCAAACCAGAGATAACCTCAAAGCATCTAAGTATTCTTTTGATGGTGAGGATTTCCTGCCATTCAGCTTTATTGAAGATTAAAGTGTCGTCCGCGAATTGTAAGATGTTGACATTTTCACCATTTGATCCCACAGTTGTCCCTTGGATGAGGCCTAGTGACCTGGCTCATTTAAATAAATTGTTAAGGCCTTCTGCCACTATGTTGAAAATGAAGGGAGAGAGTGGGTCTCCTTGCCTTAGGCCTTTATTCATTCCAAATTCCGAGGAAAGGAAACCATTCACTAGGACTGAAAGCTTTGCTGAGGAGAGACATTCATTAATCCACTGCACCCATTTGAGACCAAAGACAAATTCTTCATTATGTTGTTAAGATATGACTAGTTTACACTATCGAAGGATTTTTCAAAATCTAATTTGAGCAGAATTCTCATCTTCTTATTTTTCTTCCACCAATTTACAACTTCATTTGCACTGAAGACCCCATCTAAGATGTCCTTGGCTTCCAAGAACGTGGACTGATTTGAATCAATAACTAGAGGGAGAACATTTTTAAGTCTCAATGAGATAACTTTTGCCAAAATTTTGTAGATGCACCCGATTAAGCTAAGGGGTATGTAATCATTCAAACTAGCAAGGTTGTCTTTCTTAGGAATAAGAGCTACAAAGGAAAAATTTAGAAATTTAGACCTTTTACTATCTTGGCATTGGCATGAAACTCCTTCATAAATTGAAAACAATCGACTTTGATTAGGTGCCAACACTTTTTTATCCACATGAAATTGAATCTATCTGGCTGGCACGCCCCGAATTCTCGCGAACCCGAGGCGCGACTGACGAGACAGGAAATAAAATAAAATAAAGGACAACTTAAACAAATTTAACCAAGCATGCTTCCGTTCCCATCAATACATCAAAAGAACATGAAATACATCCCGCCATTACAGTGTTCACGGGTCATTCGGGCTCAAGCCCTTACATCACAAAACATAAGTTCCATGGGCCAAAAATACACTAAGTGCTTCCTCCTATCAAGGTGTCACTGAATCTCAAGTAGCTGGAGCATCCTTATCTGAAATGTTGTCCCACGAATGGGTCAGCTCAACTGCTGGTACAATATAATGCTAATGCAAGAAACAAAATTAAGGGCGTGGCATGTGCAAGTGTGCAGTTATATCTACATGGCATTCAATATCACCAATGCAACATATGAATAATATGCGTGATGCACTCATGCAGACTCCATGTCACAACCATACCTCACTTTATGGACCTTCCCTGACGGCCTGAGCATCCTGTACGACTCACTTTACGGACCTTCCCCAACGGCCTGAGCATTCAGTACGTCTTACTTTACGGACCTTCCCCGACGGCCTGAGCATCCAGTATGTCTCACTTTACGGACCTTCCCCGACGGCCTGAGTATCCAGTATGCACTATGCCAAATGCTTAACTCACACCATGTCCAAAGAATCACACTATACCAATATGCTCATGATTCTACCATGTCACAATGCAATCCCAATAAATCATCTTATCCCCACATGAAGCATGCTTTAAACAATGTATCACACAATAACATTCCAATCACAAGATCTTTTTATCAAGAGTACATGCCAGGCACAATCCACTTAACACATGCTTTAAATCACGCATTACATAAACTCAACCATTCTCAAAGAACATAATCCATACATTATGCTAACACACAATATACACATAGTCATGATCCACATTCATCACCAAACCTTCAACAAGATAACAAGGAGCACATAAGCATATGAGCAATAAAATAAAAATGTGAATCATCAAGTCAATATGGCAGTTATTCCTAAACTCAATTCTATTTCTTACTTAGCACAATATATCATACCTGAAAATCGACCTCAACTCAGGAAGGTGTACTCATAGTATAGTAGGATCACTGTGAGAATAAGATCACCTTCTCCTTGCCCTTTCGTGTCCCTAAAATCATAACATGTGACTCAGTTCATTTGTTTCCTGAATGATGCTATTCAACAAATTTTATGTCTTTATTTTATAAGTTTCTATTTTGCTAAATTAAACTCTACTATTGAGTCCAGAACGTCAAAGAAAATAAGTTTAGGCTCTCGTGGAATTCAATTCGGACATCTAGGCTCAAAAGGGCAAAATTGTCATTTCGTACTTTCACGGTTTCCCATTTTTGGAGGCCTCCACTCATAAATTGGACTCTATCATTGAGTCCGGAATGTTCGAGATAATAAGATTTCACTATTTATTTATTTAAATCGGGGTTCGTTTGACCGCGTTTTGACTCAGGGGTATTTTGGTAATTTTTTTTAAGGGTTCCACGGGTCTTTTATTTTTCGGGACCTCGTCTCGCGTCACAGACCTCACCATTGGTCTTAGTAGGCCCAAGATAGTTAGAAAACATATACGGCTTGCCTCATTTGGATGTCGGACCATTTAGGAGTATTTAATTTAATTAAATATATTTAATTAAATTAAATTCATAATGTATAGTATATATATATTCTGTGCGCAAATATGGTTGGTCGAATAGGGTGGCATAGCGGACGCGTGCCACCTCCCTTCCAAAAACTTCCACTGTTCGAATCTCCTAAGGTGCATAATGCACCTTTTTATTTTATTTTTCTGTTTAACAAATTTTATTACATATATATATTTCAATGAAATTTTAAACACAAGGGTTCATGTGGCTCAGTGGTCAAGGCTTGACCCCTCACCCCATCGGTCTCCCGTTCAACTCCCACCAGCCGCACCCATCTCTTTTTCTTTTCTTCTCTCTCTTTTTTTTTTTTTCCTTTACTTGTTGGGCCAAAGACCAACAAGCCCAAACCCTTTAAATTCAAAACAGTTAGCCCACTCCCCTTTTTAAAACAGAACCAGCCCAACCCTTTTAATTCTTTTTAAACAAACCAATCCAGTGGCCCATCAGGAATGGCCCAACGCCCCTGCGCGATTTCCCGGTCGTCTCCCCGGGCCTAGATTCCGGCCGATCACCGGAACCACGACTTGCTCTCCCCATTTTCTCTCATGTTTTACGTCCATTTTTCGCTGTTTTTATACTGGATTGATCCTCAAGCATTGAGGAATCTACTAGGGCTGTCTTGAACCTCACCAACGCTCGGTTTTCGGTCTGCAACACCCAGATTCTGGCCACGCATACCAGATTCCGGCCAAGCATGCCAGATTCCGACGAGGCTCATTTTCAGTGATTTCATCACTGTTTTGGACCATTTTCTTTCCTAAAGATTTCCTGCATCTATGAGAGTTAGATCTAGGCCATTAGATTAAGTTTTGAGGCAAGAAAAACCCACCAACCCGATTATTCCGCCCAACCTGCAACTCCCTTTTCCTCTCTCATTTCTCAACCATTTTGGTTGATTCTTGTCCCTAAATTCACCATATTTCATACTCTTTCTAACCCTATACGCAAAATAAATTAATCATGCTAAAAAGGATTCAGAACAGAAGGTGACTCACCTTGGGCTTTTTTGGTTTCTCTCTCTAGCTGACCTCCCCTTGTCTCTCCTGCTTCACCTCTAGTTCAAGCTCCTTGTTCTCCCTCTGTCTCTCAGTTTCTCTTTCTTTTCTTCCTCTCTTTACTCTTCTTTCCCACCCAACGAACACATATACATATACACACGCACTCTCTCTCTATCATTTCTCTCTCTCTCTCTCTCTATATATATATATATATACATGTATATCTCTCTCCCCCTCTATCTCTATCAGATCCAAACCCATACCCTGAAGTCCATTGCCACACACCAACAACCACTGCCCACCACACTTGTTTGAGTGTGATACACTCAAACTCACACACACACACACACTCTGCTACCCGCATACACACACACACACACCTGACATATATATATATATATACATATACATATAATTTAACAATTTAAATACACACTTACACATACATACATAGATACATACACATCACATGCATACATGTATATATATATATATATTCACACAACTCATTATAATAATAATAATAATAATAATTAATAATAAATAAAAAAAAACTTTTTCGTTCCAAAAAAAAAAATCTGTGTCTTTACACTGGCCTTGGGGCTTTGTTGCTGTCACAACTTTTAATCGCTAACCAGATTTCTCTATCTAAGAACATTTCTTCCATGAAGGAAGAAATGTTTTCATCTAGGACCTTTCGAAGCCGCCTACTAATTTTGTACGATCCTTCCAGTTATCCGAGAAAGAGGCTTGGAAATGATGTTTGTTGGACTCTTTTAGTATTGCTGGCTCTAAGAGTGTGGACCAATTGATTACGAAGGAATCAATCATTTTGCGACGTTGTCTGCCTTTTGCTATTAGGTGGAAGAATCTTGTGTCCAGATCCCCTCTAGCAATCCAATTTACGTGAGACTTTTGTAACCATAACCATTTCAACATCTTGCTAAGCTTCTACACTTCAGCTCTAAACTTCTTGCTTTCTAAAGATTCAGAAGCATTTAGACTTCTGGATTTGGCAGTCATTTCCAAGTCATGGAGTTGATGTTATGCCTTTCTGAGGTTCTCATTTATATCTCCAAATACAGAAAAATTCCACATTTTTAGAGAGGCTCTAAGGCCCTGTAATTTCTTCAAGTGCTTATAACCGGCCCAACCTTCTACTTTAGATTCCTTCCAGGAATTTTCGTTCACTAAGAGGAATTTAGGATGCAAAAACCATGCATTGATAAATTTGAACAGTTTAGGCCCCCAGTTCCTTAGATTTTCCATCAGGACAATAGGGCAATGGTTAGATAGGGTTCTCAGGAGTCCCCAAACTTTGAAATTGAAGGATTCTAATCATTCAGGGTGTAGAAAGAAACGATTGATCCTACTACATTTGTCTGCTTCATGCGACCTGTACCAGGTGAAATCTTTACCCATCATTGGTAAATCTGATAACTCTATTGAATTGATGAATTCGTTGAAGTTTCTCATCTCTGGATCTCTTCTAGAGCAGCATTTTCTTTCATTGAGACATATTATTTCGTTGAAATCTCCGCCAATGCACCAAGGATTAACAAATGTTTGTCTTAGAGTAACTAGAGAATTCCATAGAAATGTTTTGTTACCCAATTCATTTGGAGCGTGGATGTTGATAACGCAACAAGATAACTTTGAGGGGAGAGAGATTGAATTAGAAGAAAGTATTTATTACTGTAACACTCCTCAATTGGAAAGCTTTTGAATTCCAAATGCACAAGAGACCTCCCGAACAACCAATTGATTCGATTGACATAAATCAAAGTCATTCCACGACCAAACAGATTGAACAAATCCTCTATTTATACTTGTTTTCTTTGATCCTTGAAGTAACAAAAAATCTACTTTTTCAATAAGTAGATTTTTTAATTTTCTTCTTTTTCCAGCTTACTGATTCCTCTAAGATTCCAAGATAAGATGATCATACAAAAATAAACACCAGATTTACCTCCTAAAAGTAAAGAAGATCAGCTAAGGAGATCCTTGGCTGCTTGCGAAGCTTATTTCTCATCTTTTTCTTCAAGCTCGATAATTTTTGCAATGACTTCTTGATCTTTGTTCCCATAGCTTAATTCGAAAAGCTTTCCCAACTCCCAGGTTGCCTGGGCTTCATTGAGTAGAATTTTCCTTTTTATATTATCTGATTTGGAATAGATTGAGAGAGAAATAAAGGCTGTTGCTGCCCTAAATCATACTTTCTTCTTCTTCTTGGCTTGTTTCCTCTTCGAAGCTTGGAAAGAGTTCATTGGTTTTAATGAAACAACGATTGGGGCTGAGCATTTTGCCTGTGTCCAGTTTGAATGGTGAAGAGACGGAAACATGAACCAAGGAAAGAGAAGACAGAATCTCTTGAGATATCCATTACTTTTGACCCTAACCTTAGGAAAATTTACTTTAATTTAGTGGAAGTTATATTAATATTTTTCCTTATGGGAGACATTTGAAAACATTGGGGTCAGGAAAGACTGACTTCCCTCATTAATGTTTGCTTGCATTCTATATAGAGTTAATTAGTCACAAGTTTCTAAAAAAGATACTTTATTAGTCTAAAATATACAACAGTTCGTTTTTAAGCTAAATGATATCTAATTAAAAGATTTTTTTGTTAAAGGTCCTAAACAGTGACGTGGCACTTTCTAATTTCTTATTATTGACTATAATACCCCCTATATATGATTTATCCTTTTATCAAATCAACAATCATTTTTTTCAAACCTAAAATCCATCACCCATTCCTTCCACTTTGTCGGAACACCTGTTCTTGCTATCTTAGGGGTTCAACCTTCGATGGCCTCCTTTTCTTCCACTTTGTCGCCATTCATAATGGTGGTTGGGCAGCATCCATCTTGCTATTTTGCTCAAGAAAGCACCCGACACCTCCGTCTGTCCCTACCTCTCAAAAATCATCTGAGCATATCGCCATCTTCACGAATAATCTCATCGCCGAGCACATTGCCTTGTGTTTAAATTTCAAACGTCTTAGCAAATCATCTTTTGTTCACGAATAATCTCATCGCCGAGGTTTGGTTTGGTTACTTCACATGTTTAAGCTACATCTTCACCTCTCAATATCTATCACTATCAATCCATCTTTATCTACCAAACAATTTCCTAATTTGACTTTTGTTGAGGTCAAAATCCATTACGGCATCAAACGTCTCTACTTGGTTTACAAGCATGATCTGGAAGTTTGAGCATTAGGAGATGAAAAACTTCAAAAATTAGTTTGGAGATGAAAGTAACTTGTAAACTTCTCTTGTACTTTCTTTAACTTTGAAAATTAGGGAAAATTTAGCAATTTAGGCAAGATGGGACCAAAATTCACATAATCAAAAATCAAGTGGCCCACCTTTTGCAAAGGAGTTATGGGAAACTTTGCAATTGGAAACATTAGAATCACCTTTTTGCTTGTGGTTGCATCATCATTGATGCAGTCCTTGTAGTATTTTAGATAAACTCATTGCCCATAAAGCTGCTCCATTTAATTTGTGATTACAACAATCCATTTGATTCATAATTGTTGCTCTACTTTTATTATTGCACATGGTTAGGGTAGGTTTTACGAAATGTGTAAATTTTTACACTTTTCACAACTAGTGGGTTTTTAATCACCTATTCTTTAAATATAATTATTTGTGAACAAATTTTCAAAGCCTTGAAAGTTAGTTTTGAGCATCCAACATGTGGTTAAAAGATAAATAAAACTAATATCATTCGAGAGTTTTTCAATTTTTTTATAAAAGTGTAAAATTTTACACTTTTTCTTGGGACTAAGCTTTTCCCTTGCAAAAGTGTAAAATTTATACTTTCGTTGACGTAATTTTACACTTTTGAAATAATGTTTTTCTTCAGATTTTTCATATTCAATATGTATCTTGTTTGATAGATCTCGATGTTTAGAATCCAAATATGTAATTTTTATTAAAAATGGATTTATAAATGTCAAGTTATTGAATTTTAAAGTTTTGGGAAAAACTTTGGTGGCTAATCATAATTTCGCAGAAAGTTCACTGGAAGGAATATTTTTGGCACTTAATAAGTAAAGGACTTTATGGATTAACATATTTATACTTGGACTAGATAATAATTATAGTACTTTTCAAGGACTTTCGACATCATGACCCTTATATATATATATATATATATATATATATAGCATTACAATAAGTGAGGAAATGGATTTGGTGGAAAAACAAACATAGAAAATGATTTAGACAATTAATGTGAAAAAGTAGAATCAACGAGTTGACCCCACTTAAAAAATTACTCCTGATATTTTCCCATGAATTGCTACCCAAGAATTTGAACGGCAATAAGGTATTCATATATACATAACAGTTGAAATCCCAAGGGGTTGGTCAAGTGGTAAAGATTTGAGGATTAAAATTTAAGGTCTCAAGTTCAAATCTCTTTTAGGGCCACTGGATGTTTGCCCAGTCGTTAATTTTAGGGCTCCGAAATTAGTTGAGGTGCCCATAAGTTAGCCCGGACACTCAGTTATTATATATTTATATATACATAACAGTTGACACAAAAGCTTAAGCCACATTGGATTTTTTTCCCATGTTAATTTTTCATACCAAAAGCCTCCAACTGATCACAAAGGTTCTTCACCTTAACACAGTAACTAGAAAGGGCCCCAACTAACCTGCTTCAAGCTATGATGTTCAGTTTCCAGGCACTAATGCTTACTTGCGGTGCGGAATTTGACATACCTCAAATGGATAGATCTTGGATTAATTATGGAACTGAGCAGAAAGAACTCGAGACGGATAGGAAGATACGCTAGGCAGTTCTTATACTCGATTTGCTTTTGCTTACATGTTGTTAGCAGCTCAGTCTCGCATTGTTTCTTTTTCATTTCTTTCAAAGAGGAATGAAGGCGTTCCTTATTCTGAACCAATTATAAACCATAATCTCAATGCCTCAACAAAATGGTGTTACCAAAAGAAAGAACTGCATAATCCTTAACATGACACGTAGTCTGTTAAAAGGTAAAAACATGCCAAAAGACTTTTTGGCCGAAGCTGTTGCTTGTGCGGGCTAGTCAGATGTTTCAGTTTGTTAAGTTTAAAAAGTCCAAAGAGGGTAGACTAGCTACAAAACTTGGATATGGTTTCTCGATCGTAGATCCATGAATCACAAACTTTAGAAAAAAAAACTTATGCACATAGCTCGCTAAAAGCTAAAAGTCTTATAACCCAAAAATGGGAATAACGGTTTTAGTAGTTCATTAATACCTTATTATTAATCTATTTATACTCAAGCAAGCTTGTATTATGAATCTATTTATAGTCACGCAACCTTTTTACTTGACTAACACACAAAAAAACCACCAATCAAGCTAGGAGAGATCTTCAATCAGATAGGAGCATCTTTTATTTGATAGATTTCTTGCGGTCACATGTTCATTAAATTCCCTCAAAGTAAGCCATGCCTTTCTTGGGTCTGTAATGCCCCCATATATAAGGGCGTATCTCATCAGCTATAGACACTATGATCACATGTATAGCCCTATCAGACCAGAACAACATGAAAATAACTTCTTACTCGCCACATCCTCTGGTTCATCTTCCGCACCACTTAAACTTATCCAACATTCCTAGCCCAGCAAGAGGAACTTTACCTCTTTACTCTAATTTACATAATTTTTTCCATGTTGGAGTGAATGGAAAAAAGATGAGGGGGAAGTCAATAAGATGTTGAAGAAGCAAAATATACAAGATAACAAACGTAGATTACTCATGGCCAAATATGAATTGAGACGAAATGTTTACTATACCTACTTGACGAAAGGGAGTGAACTTTGCTTCATTTCTAGGTTTATGGATTGGATTCAGTTAGTGTCACTTGACTTCGATTTCTTTTTTGCCTTCAAAAGATAGTTTCTTGGCATAAGGACTACTTAATTGCTTTAATGTGAAAATTTATATGTGAAACTCAACACAATCTATTATTAATCAATATTATAAAATGGGTACCTGTAGGCCGAGAGTTAACAGGGGGACAACAACAATACATATTTTCATAGAAAAGTGAATGCTAATAAAATCAACATCCATGCGAACATCAAGAGAGAAGCTACAAACTTTTTATAAATTGAAAAAAAAAACCTTACCATAACCAACACCTATTTAGATTGTACTGAAGTCTCCCACAGAAGCTCACTGGTGACCAAAAAAGATCACTGGTGACCAAAGAAGATCGCTCATTCAGGAAATATCAGCCTCTGAAATCAAGGCAGCTCTCTTTAGCATCCAAAGGGAAAAATCCATTGGGCTTAGATAGGTTCAATACTTCTATTTTTTATTTTACCCCTAAGAGAAAGGAGTCGAATCTATTGCATGCTACAACACCATATTCAAAGTAGTCTCTAAAATCGTTGCTACTAGAATCACAACATCACTCCCTCATCTCATTGACTGTGAGCGGCAACACCGGAAAAAAGGAAGAATGATATGTCATCTTTTTTTGTAGATTTAGAGGGATCCCAGATGTCTCTATCCCTAAAGGTAGGAAAGAACGTCTCTTATAGAAGACAGAAAAGTTGAGGAGTTGTCCGCTTATTTTTGGGCAAAAAACAAGCAAACCCATTACAACAAAACATAATTAAAGAAAACTAAAAGGAATGAAATAATCAAAATTACATCGCCTTGTCTCTTAATTATATTCTAAAGATCCCTTGACATGGGTCAAAATAAAATAAAGCCACTGAAATAAAATGAAAACACCAAAGAAATGGGCTCAGGGGCTAAGGTAGGGAGTGGGAAGGTGTTAGGCACCCACCCTGCCCAATCCAAATAAATCGGTCACAAATATTCACTTACAAGGTTATTTTGTCATGAGAAAATTGAAAAGAGAGATATGGGTCCGGAAGAGATAAATAATAAAAGATCTAGCACGAATAAAAAAAATAGAAAAGACAGAAACAAGATCTGACTCAGGCTCGAGGGCTTCCTTCATATCAGTTCAAAAAATAAAATTCGAGTCATGTAGTTCTTCGGTTTACCCTCGTTTATCAAGAATGATAAAAGAGTTGAGATCAACCGAATCTAAAGAAAAACGGTTAAAGGTTTGAGAGGGTACTTTATTCAGTCGTGGTAGTTGGGCAGCACTTCGGTTAGGAAATTCTGGATCGGAGGCTTCAGTTGGGCAGATCTTCAGCTTGTTCTTCGGTTTGGAAAGTGTCGCTTCGACTTACTTCGTGAGGGGAGGCTGTTACTTTGGCAAGGCTTCGGCCTCGGCAGAAAGAGAGTTCTTGTAGAGAGAACTCTAAAATTAAACTAACAGCGTGAGGTTATGAAAATTGTGTCTTTCTCCATCTTCTAAAACTGATGGCCAGGGGGCTCTATTTGTAGGAAAATATAGAACTTTGATCCAAAGGTCTAAGATGAAACCCTAAAATGAAGGGCTAGGATCATATCTTGAGTGATAATTATCTATTTAAATAAATAAAAATTTAAATAAAAATGATTATCCTATCTAAATGAATTAATAAATAATTATGACAATGCACGAACCAATAGAATTGATGTCTACATGCAAGAGTCAATAAGATAAAAAAAAAATAGAATTTAATTAGAAAATAAACTATAAAATAAAAACATCTAGGTTCGATGTATCTCCATTAAAGAAAATATCAAGCAACCACATTTATGGAAACTTTAAAAGTGAAAAGTACTAATTAAGCCTAAATAAACTACTATCACTCAAGATTACCAAATTACCCCCAATTCGATAAATAATATCTAGATTGCCACAAGACATGTGAAATGACGAAATTACCCTCGATTTGTCACCAAATGACTGAAATTTTCAAAATACCCCCATGTGGGTAAAATGATATAGAAATTATAAAAATGTCTCTCAAGTGACTAGAAAGTCTTACTGACGATAAGATTATACCAAAATTACCAAAATGCCTTTAGTAGGCAAAAATGTGTCAAAATTATCGAAACGCCCTCTGATGGACAAAAGAGTCCTAACAAGGTGGGAATCTGACAGAAAGAGTCCTACTCGAATTGGGACTCTAACAGAAGAGTCCTAACGGTAGTGGGACTCTATTAAAAAGAGTCCTACTTAGACTGGGACTCTAAGATGAGAGTCTTAATGGGAGTGAGACTCTATCAAGAAGAGTCCTACTTAGACTAGGACTTTGGCAAGAGAGTCCTAGCGGGAATAGGACTCTATCAAGAGAAGTCTTAATGGGAATAAGACTCTATCGGGAGAATTTCTAATGGAACTGGGACTTTGGCAGAAGAGTCCTAGCAGGAATAGGATTCTATTAGAAGGAGTTCTAATAGAAATAGGACTCTATCGGGAAGAGTCATACTTTGAAATAAGTTTCTTGGCATATTTACCGAATTGCTACTACTTAATCAAGGGTTATAAAATAAAGTGTCTATATTTACAGAACTTAGTTTGCTTTGTGGCTAGTAGAACAATTAGTAATAATATATTGCTTATGCAGGAGCTTGTGAAGAACTATAACAAAAATAACTCCCTAGCTAAGGGCTCTATTAAGCTTAACCTCAAAAAAGCTTATGACTCTATGAGCTGGTCCATCCTGTTTGATGTTTTGAAGATATTGGAATCCCTCTTCATGTTATTAAATGGATCAATGAACTTATTACCACAGTGATATATTCCATTAAGCTTAATAGCTCTTTGGAACGATATTTTCAGGATGCTAGGGGTTTGACAAGGAGACCCTCATTATAAGAGAAATTGTTTTTAGCAACACGTGTAAAAGAACACTAATATTGCATAGTAGCAACGCACATCAAAAGTGCCGGTAAAAAGTATGAAAAATCACATTTCCCGCGTGTGAGAGTTTTCTTTTTCTTTTCTGTGATGTACTATTCCCTTTAGCAATGCACACACGGTTGCGAATAATGGGAGATTTTTAGCAACGGGCAAGTGTGTGTTAGCAATGGGTGATTCTTTTTAAAGCTTAAAAAGACGACACAATATCATTTTCTCTAATAATCTATTAAAACTCCCAAATAAAAAATGATCTCCATCTCCCTTCTCGTCGGCCGGTGACTCCTATTGGTGTATGCACCCTCTAACAAATTCCATTCTCTCTCTCTCTCTCTCTCTCTCTCTCTCTCTCTCTATCTGTCCAGTAATGACTCTCTTCTAATCTATTTTTTGATTTTTTTATTTCATTTCTTTGTAGATTCTATAGTGTTATGATCGATTTTTAATGCATCTGTTATGGTTGATTTCAACTCAAAATTGATTAGAAACACCTTGGTTTATAAATTAGACATATTGAATGTCATCCCTTTCCAAGAATACATTTTTGTTTAACTAAAAGTTATATTGTGTAAATGCCATCCTTTTCAAGATACATGGAAGAAACATGTAAAATCTACTTTCTCAAAAGTTTGATTACATTCTTTTACTGTTCATGTTGTGTAATATATGAATTTTGGTTTTTTTTTTTTTGTTTCTTATAATTTTAGCTGATATTATTGTATTTAAATCTTTGCTTAACATATTGGAGCAATTTCTTTAGGTTATTTTCTCCTAGAAATAAGTTTTAAAGACTAGATGTATCCAAATTCCCATGCACTACTCAAATCAAGAGGGATGATTTGTTGTGGGAAAAATTTTGTTTTCATCCAATTTTGTTGCACAAACAACATCGATGCCTATTGTAGTATTAGGTAACGTACTCTATATATCATTATTGATCATTGACTATTGATCTGACAGGTGTCTTTGCAAGTCTGAAGATTAGCCCTCAAGGCAATCTGAAGGAAAAGGCTACTAACCTTGAAGCATGGAGTCAGCATACCGTGCTATCTCTGGTGACAACATTCAAGAAGGAAATATCCAACTTTGGATACATTCCATATCTGATCGTACCGTCTTTAATCCTAATGAAGATTGATAGGAGTTTAACTTATAAAGAAAGGCCTAAGGTACACCCTGATTCTCATAATGAATTCCAATTATTTAGTCTTATATTTTTTCAATTCTTTATCTAATTTAATCATTGGAGTGGCGACCAGCGGGGCCCTTCCAACGATCTTTTAACCCTTGACCCTTGTTTTCCAAACAAGCTCAAGGAAGAATCATTTGTGTTCAGAAACGTGCAACAACAATTTGTCATCATATATATGTGGGAATGACAAGTTCCTCTTAATCTCTATTTGTGGAACCGAAGCTCCGTTTGCATGGAAATCAGCAACAGGGTTAACTGAATCGAGCTTCTATTAGGAGAATCAATACTCAAAGACAAGTTGAAAATCCTGTAGATTGGAGGATAGATCAATTCACTCAATAGCTCGAGGCTCTAAGCAGAACGATTGAGAATCTGGTACAAAATAGACAGGCAATACCATTGCCAACTCCTCTGCATGTCCAAGGGGGAAGGAACTTGACTCTTCCCCCGCTTGTGCAACAAGGAGGAAACCTAATACCTCTCCCCCTGTGCAGGAAGGAGGAGACTTGTCACTACCGCTTTCTCTATTTATAGTATTCCTAACATGTGAGGTTGTTGAGGAATGATGTCACCTATAACAAACTACTCACATGGGGGATTGTAGTCCAAAATATGAGTTAGTTAGAGATATAAATGTAATAGAAACTAATGAAAGGTAATAGAAGGTTTAGGGAATCTTGGTGGAATCTCTCATTCTAAAAGGATCCTAGGTGTTCCCTGTATGGGTGATGCGACAAATACCTTAGAAATTCTTAATATTTTAGTCTCAATGCCACAAAACCTTGAATATTGCCAATAGTGGATCTATAGTACTTTTCAGTATTATAACCGTATAACAGACTCAAGGAGTATCCAGAATACTTTCCCCTAAGTCTTTAGACATCCATGTAAGGGAAGAGTAAGAGTTCCTTGAGGGGAACTTTAAGAGAGTTAACCAAGTCTAGGACCTATTCAAGTAGCTCAACCACATCTTGGGGTAATACTACATGGTTTGTGAGCTGAGATCAGCTTGATCAATACCTAAGCTTATTGTGTGACGCTCAGTCTATGAACTAAAGATACTTCGACCAGGTTTTAGGTGTGTGGGAGTGAGTTAACAAACATTGGGGACCTCGCTTCATAGTTGTTTTGTCATGAAAATCTTAAAAGCTCTTTTAGTGAAGACTTTTGACACTAGTTAGTTTAGGACTGGGTCATGTGTTGCTGTTTAGATCGATGACCTGATAGCTTTGGTCACTCCTTATAAGCTAAGTTGTCAAGTTAGATAATGGTTGTCATATAATTGGTCAAATGCGAAGTAAACCAAGTACCTATAGAAATAAAACAAGCCTGAACAATAACAGTGATAAGCAAAACCACACACGAATTATAAATGTCCATTAAACACCACACCATCCAATATTGAATAGAGATTAGCTTGAGACATGCAAGCACAAATGCATTCAATCCATGAACCAAAGCATTCTGGTCATCACTAGTTGAGAGGAATGGGTCGGACAAGTAATGACATCAGATGATCCTTTGTCCACCGGTCTGGAACACCATGCCCATCTCCATATTGGTAGAAGCACTGAGCTGTCCGGCCAACATTTGGGATGGCACTCAAAAATGGTTCTGAGAATGGATAACATTCAAACATCTCTTGTTCATAGTCTTCCATGTCTTGTGAACCAGACTGCTTATATATTCACGAGCAGCTTCTTCTGACGCACCAGTTTCATTCATATAGCACTGGATTGACTTGAGATTATCTCCTCTTGCCAACTCATCCTACAGGTATAACAAATTCTATATTAATTTTTAATGAAATAATTTTAAACTCTTAACTTCTTATAATAGTTGTGATAGGAATAAATTAAGAGTGATGCTATATATGACAGATTTTACATAAATTAAACAAAACATACGGATGACGTTCCCAAATCATTGGCGAGTCGGATCAGTGTTGAGCAGCAGCGTATGATACTGGGATGCTTATCAATGTAGTGCAATGTCTCCTCTGTTATTTCCTCTGCAGTTAGGAAGTAACAACCTAATAGCACGAGTGGTGCTGATATTGAAACCACTGCATTCTCAAGATACTCCTCCAATGTTGGTTTGTGCCCCCCATGATACCACCTTGCCTCTTTCAAATATGCTTTGCAGAGATCTGCCCACTTTAACCCAAAAATAAAAAAATAAAAAAACTCTAATTATAATTAATTATCTTACTTATGTAAAACGGGAATATTGTTGTTTCAGAAACAGTAATAGTTTTTTTTTTTTTTTTTTGGGCAAGTAAGAATTATATTAGAACCCAAAAGGAAGAGGCCAAAGACAAAGACAAAGCATATACAACCAAACAACAAAGCTGGACCACTGCAGCAATCACAGACCAAGTAAAACAAAAACCCAGAAACAACTGAATCACTGAAATGCAGACATGAAGACATAGCAACAGCAGGGGAAAACTAAAGCAGCTTGGAAATGAAGATCCGTCAATGAAAGTTTTAGCACATGTTGACCTCTCCGAGAAATTTTTACACGAAGCAGGTCCATTAACCATTACATGTCTGCCATGGGGTGGGTTGAATGTTACTTTTGTATTTTCTAAAAGCCTCCATGGTGCAAAAACTTCCCCCCAATTAGGAAAGGTGTAATTAAGGGACTTTTCTGCACAAGGACAGTTTAACTTGGACTGCACTAACCACTTGGCTAACAATCTTTTTACCATCCAAAGATTTGAGTCCTCTCTAATGAACAGTGGAAAGAAAGTCCTACTACCTTTATAAAAATGCCCATATAAAATAAATAAATTATTAGTAATGTCATATATATCCTAAATTTTTTTAACAAAGAATTTGCTTATCTCCAAAACTTTAACAATGATCTAATGCCACATCATTTGAATGCAAATAATATTAAATCATTTTACCGCTTTGCTTAAATAAGGAATGATGTTGAAGCCTTTCTCTTTCAGTGTCCAATAGCCAATTTCATTGCTAGTATTGTACATACCAAGGAGACATGTCTTGATATTTCGTGGAAGCTTATCAATTCCATTGATATCCCATCTGAAAATTTAGAAAAGAAAATGTTCGCAAGCTCTTTTTCAATCCCTTGTTCATAGTAATACTTTGGAATATCCATGAATATATATATATATATAGATATAGATAGGAGCCATCCATATATACAAACCTGTCAACCAAATCAGTGAAGACCTCTAATTCTTCCAGGGTGCCATAGACATCATAAATATCATCTATCGTTGTTATCAAACTAATCACTTTGGTCCCCATCTCCCTAAATGATCCGAACTGTGGTTCAAAAATCATTCCACAGCACCAGAAGTAGTGTTCCACCAGTCTATCTCTGGCGAAGTTCATCTTGTCTAAGCCCATATCCACCCACCACCTGGAATTTATGAAAGTAATTAAATGTCAGATAGGCGCATGACTTCCATCCAGTGAGAAGCAATCTTAAACGTGTCTGATTTTGGATTTTTTTTGCTTCTTTTCTATCTTTATCTTTTTTCTATAATCATTTGGCCTGTAGACAACAATAACTACAAAATGGCTTTTCAATACATGAAAAAATTATTACATGAATTCATCACATAAATGCGACCGATTGATAAAATAACTTGTACCTCTCTAGCCAATAGATTGTGAAAGGAAGATTCAATAACCCCTCTTTTATGAATAGCCAATAGTACAAAAGTTACCCGAGAACATACACATGTTCATCAATTGATTTATTAAAATTTTAATGTCCAAATATGGGATTCAATGATTTGGTAGTGTTCGTACTTAACAGTTTTGTCATGCATTCTCTCTCTCTCTTAATTAATAATTGTAAAAAAGTCAAGTCAGGAAGTAATTAGTTACTCAATCTTAGCTTCAGGATGAGTTTTAAATTATATTTATTTATATTTTGAACGAGATAGTAATTAGTTGAAATCAAATATGTTTTTAATTAAAGTAATCTCAAATAACTTAATTTTTAAGGTAAATTACAACTAATCTCTCTTGAAATTTCTGATAATTACAAAAAATTTATTTAAAGTTTTTAAAATAATACTAACATCTTTTACTTTTATTGACAAATAACAAAGACTTTTCCTTCAATTTTTTTTCTTCAAAATGAAAAATGTACCGCTTTCAAAAAAAAATTTGTTGCATTTTTTCAATATTGACTCTTTTTTCTAACTTTTTTTTTCCATTTTTAAATAAATATTAAATTAAAATCTTCTTTGACTAAAAAATATAAGTTATTTATCTTAAATTTATTTTTTTATATATAAAATGAATAAATTCTTTAAAAAAAACTTAGAAAAAATGGTCAAAATTGAAACAAAATAGAACAAAAAAAAATAAAAGAAAAACTTTTGTTATTTTGAAAATAAATAAAACTCGATTATAGGTCTTTATAGTTTGTTAATAAAAATAAAAGAGGTAAGTGTTATTTCAAAAATTTCAAAATTAATTTTTACAATTATCAAAAATTTTAAGAAAAGTCCGTGTATATTTATCATAATTTTTATATATTATTAAATTGAGTAGAACTTAATAAATTAATCTTTAAAATATGTTTACTTGTAACTGATTATAGGTGAAGCTCAAATAGCTTGATTAATAATCAATACCTTGCTAATTTGCTAACCTCTTTCCGATGAACCGATTGCATGATGTTGTAATCCAATTTGGCCAGTTGAAGCAAAGTAGGGTTCATGTCTTGCTCTTGTTCATATGTATCAATGAACCATCTAGCCTCCACCCTTGTCATTCTCCAATGCAAAGGCATATGCAGAGCATGGCCAACTTTTCTGGCCAAGCTTGGTGATATCTCTCCCTCCATATTCTTCAGATTTGTTGTTGTGAATGCCTTGGCCTCATCAATGATAGTTTCACCTTCCAAACCAAAGAATGAAGCTTCATACAAACTCAGTAGCCCCTTGACATCCTCACACAGCTGTGTCCTGAAATTACCCGTCTCATCCTTGAACCTTGCAAACACTTCTGTGCATGCCACACATGTATGAAAATATGATTTCTTAAGAGCCCGTTTGATTACGTTTTTATTTCATTTATCCCAAAAGTCTAAAAATGATATGAATACTGCAAGTGTTCTAAAACCAGGATTTGTTCAAAATTTATAGCATAAAGATGTTAGAGTTCCAAAGTATATAAACATAATTATATAGAGATAACTATAAGTTCAAACTCGGTGTCTTAATCATTGAATGATTTAGGGATTAAGTCTTCATGAGTTTATTTAGGAATTGAACTGTGAGATAACATGCATGTACCTTGTGGTACATTATAACCATGTTGTCTAAGGAGCCTAAATCGGAGGGCTGTTGCATAAAGATCATCAAATAACCAAGCATCACTGCTATTTTTGTAGACGAAATCTACACCATTCTTGATCTCTGTCTCAAAATGATCCTTCAAATCCAGCCTTTGAACAGCATCGATCAACTCCAGTTTAGCCAATGGGTCCGTTGTTTCATTAATCAGACGCTTCACCTCATCCTTCATCTCATCTGCCGGCCTCGTATATTTTTCCTCCTGTGTTATCAATCAAATTATACGTGTAAATATTCATAAAATCAATAATACTAAAAAAAAAAAATTATTAAGAACTCGTTTGCTTGAGATTATCACTAATAATGATGTGACTTGAAATTAATAAATATTAAGGATTATTTTATCACAGTGTAGTCACAGCCGAGCGACTGCACGAAATCGTAGTCCCAGACACTTGGCGGGTAATTTGCCGATCGTCTGAGGGGTTGAAGTTGAAGAGCCCTTACTTTCAAGTTGGTAGTAAAAAACCGACTTAGTCTGTGAAATATATGTCTATATCGATCTGTATATATATTATTGGCGTACAGTAAAAGAGCAGTGATTTCTTGTGGTAATGTTATCTATACTCAGGCGGCTAAAGGGCGGCTAAGGGTCAAGCCATAGCCCCTATTTTTAAGGTCGCCTAATTTTTTTTTATATTTTAAAAAATATATTTATTATAATAAAATAAATAAATTTTTTTGTTTTCTTAATTTCTCTATTTTATTATTCAACTATCACTTAATAATTATTTTTTGATAGTATTTATTATCTTCTCGTTTATCTCATTTTATTTTTTTCCAATAATTAATATTCTTATTTTTTTTATTTATAAAATTCTTTGTTTAAGTTTAAAAATTACTCTGCAACCTGACAACCTGTTACATTTATATTTTCTGAAAAATACTCTGCAACTTGATATTTTGGCAATCACTTCTCTCTTTTCTTCTTTTCTTTTCCTCCTTTCCCTGTTCAGCGCCCAACCGCTTCTTTTCTTTTTTTCTCTTTTCTTTTTCTGCTCTGTGCATCAGCCGCCTTCTCTTCCCTTGTTTGTTTCAGCCGTCATTTCTTCTTTATTTTATTTCCTTTAGCCGCCTGCTCTTTCTTTTCTCTTTTTTTTTTTTTCTTGCCCAGCAGCGCCGCCCCTTTATTTTATTGGCTTTGGGCCTTGCTGACTTTAGTCTTTGGCATAAGCCAAATTGACAAATTCTTCCTTTTATGTTTTGGCGTTTTGCATATGATTTGTTTGTTATATTGGACTTTGGCGTTTTTCAAGTAAAGCCATCTGGAGTTGACGAGTTGCTGTGCGTGAGCCGTGAAATATTAAAAATTTTGATTAACTTATTTTATATTTGCTGAATCTAAAGACTAAATTACTCCATAATCAAGTTTTATTGTTCTAACTTTGAATTTTTTAATTTAAAATTTATATTATCTTTTAAAACATATATAATTAGATTGCTTCTATTTTGTTTACTGTAATTAGCTCATTGAATCTTTGATTATTAATTTTGTATTAGCTATTAAAAATATATAAAATAATTGTTATAGATACATTTTAATTTTTTGTATATCAAAAGAATTTAAATGTCAAGTCGAAAATATGAATCTGGTTAGTCAAAACCTCAAAAAAAAAAAAAATTAAAAATTTAATACAATCTCAAAAAGGAGCTCTTGAAATTTTTTTTACAAATAATAAAAATAAATCAAAAAATATTAGTGAATGTTCCTTAAATGAACAAGTTAGTAACGTAGTTGAATTAGATGATAATAAAATACTAGAACAAGAAGATGTGATTGAAAAGACTCATATTGATTCTCAAACTCATGATGAAGAGGTATAGGACCAACTTGATAATGAATTAAATAATTCTATTCCTAAAACTATTTATTATTTGCTATCAACTCGGTTAGTAAAAGTTTACAATCAAAAGATATGAGTATTGTGATATTGCTATAGAACAATTAAAATGTTTGCTTTCTTTTTTTAAAAAAATATAGAGAATATGGATTTGCATCCGCTATGATTTCTTCTAAAGAAATTGCATTTGAAATGAAAATAGAACCTATATTTCATGAAAAACGTATCATTCGTAGAAAAAAGCATTTTGATGAGAATGATAATAATGAAACAATAAAATCACTTGAAGAATCATTTAGAATTGATTATTTTATATACATAATAGATCAAGCAATTTTTTCACTTCAAAGTAGATTTGAATAATTTAAAATATATGAAAATATTTTTGGTTTTCTTTTTAGTGATAAAAAATTGAAGTCACTAGACAATGATAGTTTAAAAGAACATTGTCTTAATTTTGAATGTTCCTTAAAATATAATAATTACTCAAATATTGATGGTTTAGATTTATTTTTAGAATTGAAAGTTTTAAAAGAAGTTATACAAATAGAAATTAATGCTCCAATCGACATACTCAATCATATTAAAAGATTACATTATATATATATAGCAGTATTACATATATATATATATGTAATATATATATTATATATATATTAACTATATATATATATTATACTAGTTATATATATAATTATAACATATATTAATTATTTATAAATATATATATATATATATAATTATTTATTGAAGTTGATGATGAATGGAAGCAAGTTGACGTTTTGATCTTTAACACTTGACTTTGGTGGTATCATAGATGAATTAAGCAACCGTATGTATGAATTAAAATGGCATGCATCTAAAAATCATTTTAATAATTATTTCATATCACTCTCTTTTTTGACTCCACTCTTGAAAATATTTTAAGACTAAGAAATCTTCAACATAACAGAAAGCTTAAGCTTGTATATCAATTCTTCCTAGTAGTTCTTTTATAGATGTAAAAAACCCATTTTTTGAAATAAAATATCACTAAATTTAATGAAATCATAATGTTGTTCCCTTGAAAAATTAGATTTTTTGTTGAATAGAAATTGAAAGAAACCCAACTGACTCCCCCCCAGAAAAAAAAATCATTAAATCATGAAAAATAAAATAAAATACATTAATAGGATTTGCATTTGTGAGGTTTTTTTTGTTGGTGACATTTATAATTCATGATAAAAATTTTCTATCTAAAAGATCCTGAGGAAAAAATTTTACTATTGTTATTTTTACAGTGGCTTTTACAATTATTGTGACTTCTATTGTTATTATTACAGTCCTACAATTATTGTTTTTTTTTCACAATTACTGTGACTTCTCTCCATATATCCGTTTAATATATCTATATATTTGAGAATGCAACATTATTTGTCCCATGATAATCAGCCATGGTTAATTGTATTAATCTTCACTAAAAAACGCCCGCCATGATTAATGCAAATGGGCTTTGATCAATCATTGTTTCCCTTTAATTATTAATTATAAAGAAGTAAGCTGAATCTAATATATATATATATATATATATATATATATATATATATATTCGTGTGCTAACGAAGTTGTCTAATAATTGTCCTCATATATGAATACAAAAATGCTTGATGATGGGAAAATATGTCCACGTTGATTCCATTGATTTTACTCAAATTCAATCAAATACATTAAAACCAAATTAGTCACTAATTTCAAATTTCTTATCGTACATTTTCTTTTGTTTTTTTGTTTCTACTTCTACATTTCAAATTATTAAGGAATCTTCAATCCCATTATACGGATCCACGTGTTTTAAATCCTTGAATATCAATTTAAATGTCTTTATTTCGTGTTTAGCATTACGAAATTAAAACCAACCCACAGTTCAAATTTGAAGATGTCAAATCTAATTATTGAAGAGTTATGTGATAATTTGGCATCTTAAAATTTGACAACTCTGCAAATAAGAATATGCTAACTTTATTAATTTACTATATTTGTCTTTTATTTTTTTTCCACCCAATGGCCATTTGCTTCTATAGTGGGCCTCACTTAATAAAATAATCAAAGAAAGCCCATGCCAACGGATGATAATTCAATCCCATTAGAATCCGTTAACCCCATCCCTAATGAAACTAATTTGAAAGAAGTTATTTTCACTCTATTAAAATTTGGGGTGAGTTTGGGGAGAAGGCATCTCGTCCCACCCTGCTTTAATTATGTAAAATTTATAATAATATTTTTGAGTCACTTATTAAAAGTTTATACAAATTTAATAGAGTTATATGTTTGAAACAGAAAATAATATCATTTTAATTTTCTATTAACATGTATATTTTTTATTTTAACACATATATTGTTTTGTTTGAAATGTGTTAATTACAATTAATTTAATAAAATAAATAAATAAAGACAAGTTTAAAAATAAATGGGGACTCCGATGGGTATCTATCCTTGCTTATCACGAGATTTAAATGGGTTCGGAGTAAAGGCTTTTTTCACTATCTCCCATTCTTTTGCCATTCCTACCGGCCATGCCAAATGGCATGTGAGATTTAAAGCATCACTCGAGTCGATTGACTGACAACTTCAAAAATTAGGGTTGCACATACCATGTGAAATTAGAAACATCAGTTTGAAATGCTCCTAGGATTGAAAATGGTCAAAATTAGAGGCAAGTTACAAAGATTAAACCTCAAATTCAATTCCGAACCCAAAGCTTCAATTCTCAACAACAGTCAAATGCTATGCCACTATAAATTTCATTACTTGTGATATACCATAAAGTGACAAATATATTCAAAACATGACACATATATGTATAGAGCTCTTCAGAGTACAGATAAAAAAAGATTGCTTTATTCATATCAAACAGGCACGGGGGTCAGAGGTGTAAGGTTCAGAACATAGCACCGTTTTCCATATCTTACTGACTTCAGAATAAGGAAACAGAGTTCAATATGGCAACTACTATCTTCGGATATCTTTAAATCCCTACTTTTATGGCTCTTAATTCTACTCAACTTAAGAGATTTACGACCTATAAATAAGACTAAAATGTACGCTTTCAAATTATGTTCAATTATTCTTTTTAATTACAACCTCTTTTTATTTACTGATTTTATTATCGGAGCGGCTACCATCGGAGCCTTCCCGGTGACTTTCTGATCTTGAGTTCTTGACAGCTAGCGAAGGACGGGGAGCCTTGTCTCCTTCCGATCAAGAAGATATTGTTAAGTTTCTCAAAGACAACCTTTTAGTATTTGTTTGGGAAATTACAGATATGGCAGGAATAGATCCTGATTTCATCTATCACAAGCTGATGACAGATACAGACCATCCCCTAGTAAGACAAAAAAGGAGAACATTTGCCCCTGAATGCCATAAAATCATCAATGAAGAGGTCTAGAGGCTGCTAAATGTTGGAATGATAAAAGAAGTGTTATACCTAGAATGGCTTGCCAATACAGTTCTTACAAAAAAGAAGAATGGCAAGTGGAGTGTTTGCATTGACTATACCGACCTAAATAAAGCTTGTCCCAAGGACAGCTTTCCTCTTCCCAGAATTGATCAACTTGTTGATGCCACGGCAGGTCATGAACTTATGAGTTTCATAGATGCTTACTCTGGATACAAACAAATTCAAGCGTATCTTCCAGACTAGGAAAAAAATGCCTTCAAATCAGAATGAGGTCTCTATTATTATAGAGTGATGTTGTTCGGTTTGAAGAAAGCTGGAGCTACGTACCAGAGGCTTGTAAATAGAATGTTTGGCCCCCAAATTGGGATACGATGGAAGTCCACATCGACGATATGCTTGTCAAAAGTATTTGGAAGAGTGACCACATCCAACACTTGAGTTAGACGTTCAACATCCTGAAGAGACACAGAATGAAACTTAACCCATGAAAATGTACCTTCGGGATCACAGAAGAAAATTTTTTGGGTTTTCTAGTTTCCCAAAGAGGAATCAAGGCAAATCCCTCATAAATCAAAGCTCTGATTGAACTAAAATCACTTAAAACCAAGAAAGATATCCATGGGCTGAATGGAATAATAGCAGCACTGAATAAGTTTATCTCTAAATTTACAGATCGGTGCCTCCCATTCTTTAAACCCTTGGGGGGGAGTAAGGCCTTAGAATGGACCTCTGAATGTGAAGAAGCCTTCCAACAATTCAAGCTATACTTAGCCTCCCCCGAACTCCTTTCAAAATCAATGCTAGGGGAAAAACTACTTAGCGGTATCAAAAAGTGCCATCAGCTCTACGTTAGTCAGGGAAGACAATGGAACTCAAAGGCTTATCTTTTACGTCAACAAGGCAATTTTGGACATCGAGACGAGATACTTTGAAATTGAAAAACTGGCCTTAGCCTTGGTGGTATCTGCTCGGAAACTCAGACCATACTTTCAAGCCCATCCTATCATAATCCCTACATCCTATCTTTTAAAATCATTCCTACATAAGCCCGAAGTTTCGGGACGACTGGTCAAATGGTCAATAGAACTAGGAGAATTTGACATATCCTATGTACCGTGAACTGCTATCAAAGGCCAAGTATTAGAAAACTTTATAGCAAAGTTCATTGGAACATAGTATTTGAAAGTTCAAACCACTACAGACACTTCAGTATGGTTACTTTACACTGATGGTTCATCTACTGACAAAGGCTCTGGAGTAGGTATAATACTTCAGTCTCTTAATGGGATCGTAACCGAAAAATTCGTCAGCTTGGGATTCAGAGCCTCTAACAATGAAGTCGAGTATGAAGCACTTATCATTGGGATGAAACTGGCTCTAGAATGTAAAGGTTTAGATCTTGACGCATTTTCTGACTCTCAACTTATGGTGAGCTAAGTTTTGGGAGAATTTTTCACTAAGGATAACAGAATGACCAGATACTCAAAGTTAGTAGAATCACTAAAGCAGTCTTTCCGCAAATTCACTATTCAGAAGATTGAAAGAAACCAAAACTCCAAGGCCGACACTTTAACAAATATGGCCTCTCATCTCAAGCCAGAAAAGGACTCAATGGTAAAACTCTCCTACTAAGAAAAACTTAGTACCGAGCTAATGCAGTCCCTTCAAATTTCAGAACAGCCTCAAAATCAGATGACTCTCATCATCCAGTATTTAAAGAAGGGGTTGCTTCCAGAAGACAAGAATCATACCAAAAGAATTCGAATTAGGGCAGTTCGATATTTAATTCTTAAGGGAAAGCTTTACTGAAGGTCATACACGTAGCCCCTCCTACAATATTTAACTCCAGAAAATGCCCACTTCATCCTAGCCGAAATACATAAGGGGATCTGTGGCAACCATAATGGCAGTATGACCATAGTGCACAGAGCACTAACTCAGGGCTACTACTGGCCCGATATACTAAAACAGGCTAAGGAATATGCCCAGAAGTGTGACAAATGTAAACATTTCGCCTCATACCAACATCAACCTCATCATGAACTCGTCTCTATTGCGAGTCCTTGACATTTCGCCTAATGGGGAATGGACATTGTAGAGTCATTGCCAAAAGCCCCTCAACACAGGAGATTCCTGTTAGTCGTCATTAACTATTTTTTTAAATGGGCAGAGGCTAAACCATTGACCCATATAACAGAGGTAGAAGTAAAGAATTTCACTTGAAAAAATATAGTATACAGGTTCAGTATACCCCACGTCATTATTTCGGATAATGGGACGCAGTTTGTTAGAAAGGTATTCGGGAAGTTCTGTAAAGACCTACACATTAGCCACCACTTCTCCTCTCCAAGGCATCCTCAAGCTAATGGGCAAGCCGAAGTTACCGATTGTACTATTCTCGAGACAATTAAGAAAAGGTAGGAAGAAGCCAAGGGAAGATGGGTCGAAGAACTTCCCGGAATATTCTGGGCCTACTGAACTACTAAAAGAACCCCAACTGCGGAAACACCATTTTCACTCGCCTACGGCACCGAGGCAATCATTCCTATCGAAATTGACATGCTAACCCTTAAGACAGACTGCTTTGACCAAGGGGCCACTAACCAACAACTTGCGGAGAGTCTGGACTTACTGGAAGAAAAATGTGAGCAAACTTGGATTAGGACAGAAGCCTACCAATAGAGAATGGATAAATGTTTCAACCAAGGGTTAAAACCCATCAATTTCCAACTCAGAGATCTTATCTTACGAAGGGTGTTTCCAAATACTAAAGATCCAACCATGAGAAAGCTCTCCCTTAATTGGGAAGGACCTTCCAAAATAACTAAGATCGTCAAACCTACGACTTATTAGTTGGAAGATTCAACTAGGAAGCTTGTACCCACACCTTAGAACATGGAACATCTACGCAAGTATTATCAGTAAAAAAAGTTATTTTTGATTCACTTCAGACTTTGTTTTCAATGCACAGACCCCTAAAAGACTTGTATCAATTACAAGTGCTACAGGTCTAGTCCATTTTATCAATGCACAGACCCCTAAAAGACTTGTATCTATTACAAGTGCTACAGGTCCGGTCTATTTTATCAATGCACAGACCCTTAAAAGCCTTGTATCCATTACAAGTGCTACAAGTCTGGTCCATTTTATTAATGCACAAACCCTAAAAAGCCTTGTATCCATTACAAGTGCTACAGGTCTGATCCAATTTATTCAATGTACAGACCCCTAAAAAGTATTGTATCCATTACAAGCGCTATAGGTCTAGTCCATTTAATTAGTGTACAAACCCCTCGACACCTTGTGTTCATTACGAGTGTTATGGGTCTGGTCCATTTTTCTTATTCTATAGACCTCTAGAAAACTGTTGTTTTATTTACAAGTGTTATAGGTCTGTATATCATGAATTACCAGTATGCAGACACTTAAAAAACCTTGTTTTAATTATAAGTGTTACGGTTCTATATATATTGTTTTTTAGACCTCTGAAATAGCTTATGAGTGTTTTGGAGTCTTTAAAGAGCTTATGTTTTCTACTAGCTTGGATATTGAAGAAATTATCTTGAAGTCAGACATATCACAGAGATATTAAACAAGACACAAGTTCTGGAATGAATAAAATTTCGTATATTAGCCAAAAATGAAAAAATTACAAGATAAAAAAAATACAAAAACATCCCTAGTCTACTCTACTGCTGGTTCGGCAGTCTCTGAAGCAGCAACTTGAAGGAGTTCTGGATCCACCTCCTCTTTTTCATCGTCAACATTCGGCGCATCAATCTTAACTTGGGAAACTTCAATGTCATCTACCCTTGTCAGATTCAATTACGGATTTTCGCCCTAAAGGTTCGGTATCCATACTCGATCAGCTCGCTACCTGAATCTTGGACTTCAACCTTCAAATCCACCTCAGTTTGGGCTCTAATAGCTTCAGCCGTATCCTAAACCTTTTGGATAGAGGTAGCCTAGAAGTTTACGAACCTCTTTTTGAGGTCTTCTAGCAAGGGCGTCCCTTTCGAACTCTAGAATTTAGTGGGAAATCTTCAGTTTTTCCTCGGCTGCCACCACCGAAGACTATGCAGTTCTTAACTAAAATTTGGCCACATCGAGCTCAGATTGGAGGGCGTTAATCTGCTCAAGATCCTCTGGGGAGCCCATGATGGCTGCCAAGCGATGCATAGCCTGGAAAACGCAAAGCAACATAATCAGGTCAAAATATGTTACAGAACCAATAAAGTAAAAAAAGGGGGGGAGAAATTATACAGAACTCACCCTCATGTGAAAGGCCATCAGATCTTTGGCAACCTTCTGAGGCCTCAGCCTTTTGAACTTGCTTAAACCCACTGCCTAGGAATCCTGATAAACTTTCTTCACGGCTGTCGCGCCGAAATCAGCAGACCTTGTGAAAGCAGCAATGAATTTTCCTTTCCTCTTTTCTTTTTCAAACCAGAAGGCACTGGCGGCAGAGGGGCCTCCTAAAGAGGGGAAATCCCCAAATCCTCCAAGACGGTTATCTCGGGGGAGTTGGAGATCAACCTCCTTCTCTTCACTTGAAGGGGAGGCTCGGCAGGGGAAGAACTTTCCCCAACCTTCTTCTTCTTTTTCCCTAGCACCCACCCGGTGACCAAGGACTTCTTCAAACTTGTAGTGCAATCCTACACCAGCCCAGCGTCCATCAAGTTTTTTTGGGTTAAGGATGGCCTCGTGTTAGCGGTTGTTGGTATAAAGAAGTTTCTTGTGCTTCCTCTGGAGGTTGGAAGTGAAGATTAATCTTTTCCAAGCTCTATTATCTGCACGGAAGCACATGATTAGGCTAAAAAAGAAAACAACAAATAGAATGAGAAAGCTCAAAGAATGCAGAACAAAAAAAGGGACCTCACCCTTAATCCCAGTCTTTTATGAGAAGGTTGAAACTTGGCTCTCAAAGTCCTCGAACTCCCAGCCTCTTTTTACGAAGAAGTACTACTTCTTCTAAGTCTTGTTGGAAGTGGGTATAGAGGAGAAAGGTCTGAACCCTTTGTCGAAAAATATATAAAACATACCCTCTGAATTCAGGTATTTCATGTCCATATTACTCCTAATTAATGAGAGGTCTACCTCAATATTGTTCAAGTGTCTTAAAACTATGAACCCCAATAAATGCCTCCAATTGTTTATATTCAAATTGACGGGGCAGATATTAAAAAATTAAAAAATTCCCTAATAAAATGGTGGAAGGGAAACCTAACCCCTATCCCGAACCACTCAAGGTAAGCACAGATCTAGCCTTGCTAAGTACTGGAGGGGCGATTTATGGGTTTTGGTACCCTACAGGACACGTTTGTAGGAAAGTCAAAAGAAGCCCTTAAAGCATCTATCATGACCTGAGTCATGGCGATTTTTCCCTCCTCATTTTTGTATGGTCTACCCAAGGTTTCCCCCACAATATTTCTAGGCTCCATGAAAGCCTCAACTATCCTAATCTCATAACTCCGAATTGGACTATCAACAGATCTATTTTTTACATCTTTCGAAGGGCCACTAACCATTAAATTTACTTCTACTTGGTCATCTACTCCTTGAAAATCTACTATGTCATAACCAGCGCTTGGTTGAGCGTCAGAGGCAAACATTGTTTAAAAGATAAAACAAAAGAGAAACAAAAACTGAAGAAATTTAAGGAACGCTTGTAAACTAAACCTGACCGAGGTCTTGATCGAAGGGAACCCTCTGGTACACTGGACATCACTTAAAAATCCGCTCTTGGGAGGCTGAGTATTCTCAAGACAGAATTTCAAATATTGAAAAGAGGAAATGGTGATGCGTTGCCCCCCCTTTTTATAAAAGCCCAATGGGTGTTCATGCTCGAGGACGTCGCTTCTAAACCGTTGCGGCGGTTGAGGCAATGATGGCCCCATAATTCCAACTGACGACTAACACACTAAATGTTGCATCAACGACTGTTTCCTCAAAATACAAAGCTACGCATTTATAACTATTATGCGTGTAATGCCCAGAAACCCTAACCTCAACTTTGCACAAGTCCCACAAAATTGAGGCTCGAGGGAGAGTAGTTGATATATCATAAAGTGACAAATATATTCAAAGTATGACACGTGCATGTACAGAGATCTTTAGGGTACAGATTAAGAAAGATTGTTTTATCTAGATCAAACGGCACAGGGGACAAAGGTGTATGGTTTAGAATATAGTATCGCTTTTTATATCCTACCAACTTTAGAATAAGAAAACAGAGTTCGTTATGACAACTACTATCTTCGGATATCTTCAAATCCTTACTTTTATAGCTCATAATCCTACGTAACTTAGGAGATCTACGACCTATAAATAAAATCAAAGGGTACGCTTTCAAATTATGTTCAGTTCTTCTTTTTAATTACAATTTCTTTATTTACTAACTTTATCATTAGAGCGGTTAGCACTAGAGCCTTTCCGGTGACTCTCTAATCTTGAATTCTTGACAGGTAGTGAAGGACGGGGAGCCTTTCTGATCATAAAGGAGCAACATCAACTTGGTAGATAATTGAAAGGACTTATGGGTCCCTACCGGCATGGGGAGCCAACAAGATTAGATACCCCGGTACCATGCCAAGCAAGAGACTCTGGGTTTTGTCCACGGCGGCAAGTAACAGACTTTAGTTTCAGTGCACGTGTAAGGACTGCCCACCTCCTAAAAAAAAGACGCGTTGACGGGAAGGAATCTGAGTAATGAATAAGGTGGTCTTTCATACCTGCTAAAAAAAAGACGTGTTGATGGATGAGGAAGGAGTTGATGGGGGAGGTATCTCAGTAATGAATGAGGTCAACCTTGGGGGGGGGGGGGAATTTGAGTAATGAATGACAAAAAAATCATGGACGAGAGAAATTTTTTCATGAATTCAGTACGTAACATGATTTGGTATTTTTTCAATTACACTCTATCAATATATTATATCTTACTAAATAAGATAAGTCATATCTCATATAACAAAATATTATTAAAATAGTACATTATCATGTAAATTATATTTTATATAACAAAATATTATTAAAATACTACATTACCATAGCACTGTACCAGATTCATTCAAAAAAATTTCCTTTGAGGGAAAGGAATCTCAGTCATGAATGATGTGGACTCTCACCCCCCGATTTTCTTGAGATAAAATTGACAGATTCAATGTATAAAACTCCAAATCCAATATGTTCAAATCTCCACTCCGTGACTCATTAAAGTGAGGTACATCAATCAGCCTTCCACCAGAAGGAACACAAACATGCCTCATGCCTCACAATAGTAGTATTGTTTCTTAATCACGAAATTTAAGGGGAATCCGCATCAACTTCTTGTATATCCTGAGTTATATATATATAACTCAGGATGGTTTTACAATCAAACATCAGTCCTACAGAAAAATTTATGTGCCTTTGATCTATCGCTAAGAGAAGGCCAGAATGATTTCAAGTTTTGGTGTTCAACATATACTGCGAGTTAAAAGTAATTCTAATAGAGAATATATTTAGTCTTATTCTGGAACAGCAGACATTTATCCTAATACTGGAACCCAAAACTTTGAAGTAACACCATTAACACAACATTTGGCAGGTTAATGAAAAATAATCAATAGTCCAAAGGCACATGGTAAAATAAATATGAAAATTGAATAGAAATGTTTCTCTAAGCACCCTTGTCGGCTTTTGCAGCTGTGGCAGCAGCTTGTCCCCGTAGACGACCAGTTCTTCTGGCTGCAATAAGACCAACTTTTTGCCCAGGAGGAGCATCCCGGAATGCAGTACTGGCATGACCAATGTGCTGGTGATTACCACCACCATGAGGATGCTCCACAGGATTCATGGCAACACCGCGAACCTTGGGCCAGCAGTTCCTCTTGACTCTAAATTTGTGATACGCACTTCCTGCCTTCAGAAGTGGCTTCTCAGTCCTGCCTCCGCCTGCAACCTGACCAATCATAGCACGGCACCCACTTGGCAAAATTTTCTTGGCCCCAGATGGAAGCTTGATCCTAGACAGACAAATACCATAACAAGATAAGATTGACTAACAAACAACTTCGAACCAGTATAACCTACCTACATAGAGATTAAAGAGTGATAACCCAACAGATTGGGACGCATCACATGGATCCAGGAACCATGACCATTAAGACAAGAAAAAGGATAAGGGACAAATCCTTGCCAGGAGCTCTTTAAAGTCCTAAAAACTATATTTTAAGGAATGATCTTTTATACAGCAACCATTATGCACTTGTGGATTCCATGTCGAAAACTTTACAGCCAGCCACTAATAAACTTTAACCCAAATGTGTGATCACATACTAATATGTGCAAGCTCAAATTATGGAAATGGTGAGCAATCCCCAGAAGAGTGGGAAGGTGTAACAAGAAGAGTGCAAGCTAATTTTAAGGGAAAAGCTCAGAGAAAACTTGGTGATTGAACCCCCTCTTCATAATCTTATCATTGGCCAACATGGCAGCATACACAGTGCAATTATATAGTTCTGATAAATGTCTCAATGACACAAGGTCCACAGCTCCCTTGTGATGGAAATCCAATCCATAAGATTAACAGCCTAATATTAGAAATGCCTCCACATACATGATCATGACACAAGCAACCCAATGTATAAGTGTGTAAATGAATCTAGATACACGTGTAAATCAATCTAGAGTGCTGCTTGGGTGGGGGACAAATCAATAAAATTAAACACATATAGAGATCAAGTGAAATTAATGTTTCAATCCAGTGGTTAACAAAAAGTTATACAGCAAGTTCATGTTAAAGGGACCCTATAAAAAAATAAGGGTAATTTACATTAACCAAGAGAGATATAATTACAAGAATCTCCCTCTTATTCTTAAAAATAACATTGGTCTACCCTATCAAAGTTTGTCAACTAATGGTGTTAATGGAAAATATAAATTTACATTAATACCTTTGTTCTTTGACATTTATTTATGTAAAAAATATTACATTTAAGTTGGAAAAATAAAATAAAAAAATTTATTTTTCTCTCCTCCCATTGGAGCTATCTATCTCCACCATCACAGAACACCGCCATTGCCACCCATCATCCACCACCAAACACATTACAAAGCCACCATCAATATACCACAATCCACCATCATCTATACAATAATTGAGCCACAGCCCAGCCCAAAGAGACCCACCAACGATACCACCACAGCCTTTGCAACCAGAGACCCCACATCCACAATCATCATCACCAAGACACCATGTATATCCACCAAAATCTTGTTTTTTATTCCCAATCCAAGACCGAAAATTTTCAATTACGGCGAGGCTGAGAATTACCTGAACTATTGCAGTCTTTGACAATGGCAGAAATCACACTCAGCTACAACATTGTTGACAGCAGTTCAGGGCTTTGGTTCATGGCTATTAATTTACAAAGGTGAATGAAACAGATTCTGTACACCGATTGCAAATGGCCATTTGTTGTCTTTTGGTGTTTGAATCAAAGGTGGGTTGGACACAAGTATTGGTCAATGGAGCTTGGCCATGACAGTAGAGACTCTACAACAACGTAGTTCAGTAGTTGCTGCGATGATGGATTTGCAGTGGCAATGTAGAAAGTGATGTTGGTCGGTAACGGTCATTCATGTGGGGATCAGCGAATGCATTGCTATAACCAAGGTTGTTGAAACATTTATCAAAGGGCATATCATTTTTCAAAAATTGCCTATCAAATCGTATATCGTATATAATTTTCTTTTAAATATATTTTTATAAATATATATACCTATCAATATTTATATATATATATATATATATATATTGTGAAAAATGAATAAAAAAAATTGGGATTCTAGACAGCCCAACTTTAATCAAATAAAAGTCTAACCAATAGTTTTAAAAGCTCAAAATATAACAATTCAAACATAAGCCTTCAAACATAAGCCCAAAAACCCAGCCCAAGGAGTACTTATCCTCTCTCACTCAATCACACTCGCATCAATATTGAAGATTCGAGACCCAGCCCCTTATCCTCGCTCACTCTCTCGTAAACATCCCACACGCAAGATATAAGAAGAAAAAAAAAGATATCCTGCACACGAGAGAATTCAAAAGCCTCATCGAGATTTTCGAGACGATGAAGTCTGATCGAAGGAAATCATTGACAACAAGGTCAATGGAAGAGATCGACAATAATGCACGCAATCGGCAATGATAACGACGAGGATCGTTCAATCGATCGATACTCTATCTCTGACTCTTCAATTTTTTTCATTCTCAGTCCAGGTATGTTCAAAATCATTGTTCTCTCTCTTTCTCTATAGTATATTTGTTCTTAAAACAAAAATCAAAAAATTATGTGAGTTTCTCAGATTGCTCATTTCGAACGATATGTGCGATACGTTTACGAGCTTTGTATCGAACGATACAGTGCAGAAACGATAAAAAAACAAAACGAGTCCTAGCATTCTATAGTTGTATCGTGATGTATCATACAATAAATATCACTTATCATACATTTTTTACAACCATGGCTATAACCCCATCAGAGTTGCTTGGATCTAATCCCAACCTCAGTGCATTTTTCTTATTTAATATAATTTCTTCACCAATAAATCTACTGATCCAATTGAGTAAATTGAGGCAGATGATCATTTGGAGAACTAGTTTACCCAGGCAATGGAACCCAACCCAATGTACCAGTGATTGATTTAGTTTTGATTCATTCGCTTGGGTTGTATATATATATATATATATATATATATATATACTAGCCGATAACTTGTGTCAAAGAAAAATATAGAAACTCATTTGAGGGAAGTTTGCAGTACCCCTTTAGTGAGGCCCACAGAAAGTTTTTAAAATCCTAATCAAGTCCCAAACTTGCAAATTCTACAGTCTTATCTTGTACGAGAAGAGGCTTTGGGAAATAGAGAAACAAAAAGATACCTAAACTGCAAAAGTAATAGATATATAGACGCACATATATAACAAATAGATCTGTATTGATACACACATCTATATTTATATAGTTATACATAAAAAAGGGATTGTATTGGTACTGAATTTCAAGGTTTTGAATACATTATAGGTATGATAGCCGACATTAATGAAGGCTGAATTAATTTAGTGAGGGAAGAGAGACGGCAAGGACTTATTTTTTTAACTAGGGTATATTTATTAGGGAGCAAATTAGGCATTTAGAGATTTTAAAAAAAATGATTTCATTAATTTCTGTCATTGACCATGATTGTTGATTGCCAAAAGGGAGAAGGGTTCTCAACTATGAAACATGAACACTCTATTTTGTTTCGCATATTTGTGTCGAACATAGACACGGACACATTCAGGCACGCGAAAAAAAAGTATCTAATTTTTCTTAAATTTCGTTAGAACACGTCCTGAACACGTTTGGGGACATGTTTTGGACACATTTTTAGATTTTTTGGGAGATTTTTTTTTCTTTTTCTTTTTTTTCTTCACTATTGTTTTTTATACATACAAATATATATAATAATAATTAACAAATTTGTTTTGAAATTCGAATAATAAATTTTGATTATTAAATAAAATTCTTAGATTTTTATTGATTAACTTTTTAATTTTGACATTAATAATATTTACATGATTTGTGTATTTTTATTCTAATTTTAATTGAATTAATACTAAATTTTTATTATATAGACATATAAAATATATATATATATATATACTCAACATATCTGTGTCCTAATTCTTTTAAAAATACCATGCTTGCATATTTTTATTGTGTCATATCTATGTCCCGTGTCTGTATCCGTGCTTATTAGGTTATCAAAATATAAACCTCAAAGCAGTTTTTGTGTGCCCTCCGTGCGGCAGCGCCAGCTCTAGTTGGCATGCATTTTTCCATGTCGTGTGGCAACACGCCGCCATAAAGTGCCATGTGACAAACTGGCACACGTTGACAAAACATGAAGTCTAAAATACCAACCTCATTATTGTAACTTGCACCGACTATTGAATTGACCATCATTACCATAATTCACTCACCCTTTTGCGAATTGGATTGAACAATCCAAAAGGTGAATCATTAATGATTTAAAAAATAAGATTTAATGTTTTAATATAAAATATTAAAGTTTCAAAAAATCATACAACAAACAATGTAGTTAAAGATGAAAGGCACCCTTAAGGCGCTAAGGTCTTACATTGCCCAAAAGGTGAAGTGACAAAAAAACATTAGTCTAAGTGAAGTAAGGCGCTAACTAATAAAATAATCAAAAATATATATATATATATATATATATATATATTACACATTAAATTTTATTTTATTTTAAGTTAAATAATATCTTATTATTAAAATAATTATTATGTAACACTAAGAAGTTTAATCTAAAAGTTACATATGACGTATTGAAGTGATGTAACCATTTTAAGCTTTAGTACTTTTTTTCTAAATTAATATTCAAAGTTTCGTTATTTATCCAAGTCTTATATGGAAGAAATTTTTGTAAATTTGCTAATCCTAATAATATAAAAGACATGAAAGACATGATTGGTTGGGACAATCTCGTAGATATAATCTAATTCTCTAAAAATCAGGCCTATGTTGGAAAGACTTCTCTTATAGGTAATCAATTTGGTTAATTAAAGGAAAATGTTTTATCATAGATAAACTCGTATTTTGTGAATAATGATAATAGTTTGCTGGCTATAGAAGATAAAACATCAATCCAAAAATTTATGTTGAAAGTGTTACTCTCCAAAACTTTGAATTTTTTGTAACATTTCAAAATATATATTAAGCTAATTTTGAACTAATTTTGATAATAATACTTATACTAATAGAATAAATTGGACAATAATACTTCTAAAATATAACTATATTCTTTTATAATGATATGTCTCTTACGAAATTGTTAAATAAGCGCATAAAAAACTATAAATATAAAAGCATACAAATAAAATATGTTACAATAATTTATATGGCCGTTACAAGATTGTTATGTCTATTTTATGATTTTTTTAAAATTTTTAAATTTTCCTTAATTTTTTCTACAGAATTCTTATAATTTTTGTTTTTATAAGATATACAAAAGAGATACTTAACAAAATAATTCAAAAAAAATAAAATGGGTTATCAAAACACTTGAGTCAATATGAATTCGAAAAGACCTCTTGGCCTCAAAATTTTTACATTTTTTTCTTCCATAATTAATCAATTAAATTGACTTTAATGCTTATAATTATTTTTTATTATTATTTATATTACTTTTTGTAATTATTCAAATTAAATAATATTTATCATTAGTTTAACTTTAAAAAATTCATATAAAATAATAAAATATCTTCTTAAGTGTAATTTACAAAAAAATTAATAGTAAAAAATATTAAAATGTGATAATTGTTGTTAAGATACGCGTATCAGTGACTTTTAAGAAAAATTTATTAGTGTTTGAAAAAAATTTATGATTGCAATTTTCAATTTACGTTACGAATGACCCAATACTCTCGCTACCGTTACACCGCGACCAAGTCATATCCCAAAATCACAATTTAAATACATGGTTTCAGGCAACATTGGAATTGACTAACTTCTACGTTGTTTTGACTTGCACTGGCCATTAAACTCACAAGCACCCTTATTGTTTTGACTTTTGTACTAACTGGAGAAATGACTTGCATCAGCCAATAAACTAACATGTCTTTTGAGATAAATCCAACGAGATTTAAGTCAACCAACCAAGAGGTCTTCATTGGGGCCACAAAGCTTCTTAATAAGATTGAATATAAATGTTGATGGTGGTGGCAATAGCAGCCACAGTCCCAAACAAAGCGTACAACAAAATTATATTTCTCTAAACCAATTCAATTCAACTCAACAAAACCTTATCCAAACCTTTGATCACCAAACAATCATAATCAAACTATTCTATAGTTGTTTTGCTTTAAAAATTAAAAATTAAGAATTGCCCTCCCAAAAAAATATTGATTTTTCATAAGCACTCCTCCCAAATATTAATGTATAAACTTCCGTCCCCATACAAAGTTTCCCAAACCAAACAAGCCCGGCGAGCTGTAGCTTTCTAGTTTTTCATCATCCAATTCACAACAAATCGAATGAACCAGCCAAAAAAGAAGTAAACACTTTCTGGATTTGCCACTGCTAACAATGCAAACATTATCTACAGTTTAGCTAATAGGCCATTGTATCCATACATCATCAGAAATTATTTATCAAAAAAACAAAATCTCTTAAATCTTGAGAAAAAAAAAAAAAAAACACCACTCAATCTCTCAAATTAGTCAGATCTCCAAAATCGAAAGCTTTGGGGCATCTCTCTCAATGTAGATCCAGTCATTGCCCTTCCTAAATATCTATCTATGACAGATTTGCATTACATGCATGCTATTTCATAAAACCTTAAGTTTAAAGCTGTCCACCCAAAATTATTATCCCGTATTTATTCCATATTTTGTCTAATCAGTAAACACCAAGAATGTAGTCGTAGGTGAAAATTCAGAAAACAAAATCAGAAAATAAACATCAAGAGAGCAGAACTAAATAGAGATTAGAATATAAACCATCAAAAGTGAATGGGTCTCTAGCATTTCACATGGCAAACGAAATCAGAAAATAAACCATCTTAAGCCACAAAAGATAACAGTCATCTTAAAAGAGAGCAGAACTAAGTAATAGAGATTAGAAATCCACCAATTTTTTTTATTTTGATAAGTTAGAAATCCACCAATTACTCGATAAAGAATTATAAAAATTTCTTAACTGAACAATTATTAATTAATTTGCCCCCAACGTTCAAGCATAATTCTTTCAGTATCAACAGAAACTTTTTAATTACTTCCTAATAATTTCCTGCTACAGCAGAACACTACATGGTAATATGGTATACCCCACCTTATGTGTTAGCATGAGCAAATAAAGGCA